>JAQQSV010011542.1:0-12980 GCA_028646515.1 Pseudochirops corinnae | reverse complement strand
TTTTTTGGGGTGGTGGGTAGGGGAAAGAAGGGGAGAAAATATGTAACTCAAAATCTTGTGGAAATGAATGATGCAAACTAAAATAAAATTTAAAAAAAAGTTATTTAGAGTGAATTCACTTGAAAAAATAGTAAAAAAAATAAGTTTATTTGATCTTATATTTAACAAAATTTGTGTTATAATCACAACTAATCATCTTTCACAGTGTAATCACTGTTGCAAAAGTATTCTAGCGCCTCATTGATTTTCCTAAGATTGGCTCCTAATTCAAATCATTCTCTTCTGCCTACCAACCACTAGGTAAATGCTGAGTGACAAAGATTTTGACTCTTTGGACAAACACGGATGGAATAGACATTTTTCTAAAGCAGAGGGATGTCTGAGTGAGGAGTAATTTTATAAGGAGTCATTATTTTTCCGCGGCTACAGTAATGGAAGTAGGTGGTTATGACAGCAGCAGTAATTGAAGTAGTTGCAGATGATAATGATGGTGATAGGTGGTGATGGTGGTAGTTTTCATAGGAGCAGTAACGACTGGCAGTAATAGGAGTAGCAACAAGTAGTACTGACGGTGGTGGTGAGGCAACCTAGATTAATGCTGCAGCAGATGGAGTGCTGGATGTGGAGTCAGGAAGACCTGAGTTCACATCTGGCCTCAGACACTTACAAGCTGCGTGACCCTGAGCAAGTCATTTTTGCAAGTCCATTTGCCTTAATCCACTGGAGGGGGAAAAGGCGAACCACTCCGGTATCTTTTCCAAGGAAACCCCATGGACAGTGCTAGTGTTAGGCACAACTGAATGACTGAACAATGAGAGTCAAGAACAACTCAGGTCACGTACTGG
The DNA here is from genome assembly GCA_028646515.1 of Pseudochirops corinnae. Lineage (NCBI taxonomy): Eukaryota > Metazoa > Chordata > Mammalia > Diprotodontia > Pseudocheiridae > Pseudochirops > Pseudochirops corinnae. The sequence goes on along the minus strand of JAQQSV010011542.1, from coordinate 12,135 downwards.
CCGTGTAACCACGGGCAAGTTACTTAACCTTTCTGTGCTCTAAGACTATATGACACAGCAACTGTCCATCTGAATTAATAGAGGAAATTTCAATCACTCACACCTCCGAACTAAACCAAAATTTACACTTGTTGAGGAGCAAGGACTTAAATAATGAAAATATGGATAAAATCACAAGGATTTCCTGTATATCATCTGAGTTGATACTTACAACAACCCTTTGAAGTCACCAGGAAAGCTGTCATAATCATCCCCATTTTACAGATAAAGGCATAAAAGTGCCTTAAGGTAGGTTATTTGTGGATTTCATTTAGTTTAATTAATGCATTTGAAATTTTTATTAATCTTTACGAGTTAACATTAATTTGTGTGTTCCTAATTAAAAATCTTATGATAATTCAATCCAGGCTGAACTGAAATTTACCTTGACTCTATGAAATATCCTCAGTAAATAATGTAAATGTGATTAAAGGGGGCATGTTTGCCCTACTTATGAGAAAAAAACTGTAATCTAAGCTTTTAGCCCACTCCACGCAAATAGATGATAATTTTAATTGCAAATGAATCACATATATCAGGTCATGGCCAGTACTTGCAAATACTTTACTAGAATCCAGTTCAAATAATTTCATTTATCTGAGAGTAGAAAAACTGTATTTTTAACAACATTGAGACAACATTGAGAGTTTTCACTAATTAACGGGATTCAGGAGACCTGGGTTCAAATCCCTGCTATAGCATTTACTCATTATCATGAACAAAACACTTAATTTCTCTAAGTTTTAGTTTCTTCATCTGTAAAATGGGTATAATAATGTTTGTATTGTCTTACAGAATCTTATCTAGTGGAGTTGTCATAAGAAGAGTGCTTTCTAAATCTGAAAGTACTATAGAAATGTGGGCAATTATTTCCCCAATTAGGACAAATTTTAAAAAGCTTATTTTATATACAAAATAACCCCTCCAAAATTACTAGACTTTACTATTTGCCATTATATTTCATTCCATCAACATTTAATAAGCTCAGTTGATAAAGAATTATTCTTTTTTATGGGATTGGGGTTATTTTGCCCATTTAGGAAGGATGTTCCAACAAATGCAAGATGCAAGACCCAGCTGAGTCTCTGGCACCATTCCTCCATCTTTGTGACCATGAGAAAGTTATAAATCTTCTAGGCCTTAGCTTGCTCTTTTGTCTGATTAGGGGGTTGGTCTAGACCAGTGGTTCTCAACCTTTCTAGTGCCATGACCCTTTAATACTCATATGTGGGAGTATCTGCGTATGAGTGGACCTGCCTGGAGACAGATAGAGGAGCGGTGTCTTGGTTCCTAAGACCATCAGAAATATGTGTTTTCCGATGGTTTTAGGCGACCCTGTTCAATCACCAAAGGGGTCGCGACCCATAGGTTGACAACCACTGGTCTAGACTCTACATGACTCCTTGAGTACTAATGTGCTGTAATTGGAAAAGTGTAATATCTGGTCTCAAGAACTCATCTATTTCATCATTTGGGTTCCAACCAAAATACATTAATCTAGGGACTTCCTAGAGTGGAAACTCCTTCTGCTGATGCAAAACAGACAAGTCATCTTACAGTCTTGGAAAGCTGTCTGGGATTTGTGGGAGGGGGGGAGTGACTTGACCCTCAATCATTAGTTTACACCAAAGATGAGGTTTGAACCTGAGTTCTTGACCAATAAATATTCTATGGAAAGGGTCATGTTAACTCTCACCTGTCTATTCTAACATAGGATTCAGTAAAGTCAGAGACATAATGTTAAATCCCACAACAGAACAAAAATACACAGAATCACAGAGTTTCAGAGCTCAGAAGGACCTCATTGGTCATATATACTAAACCGTACTTAAAAAAGAATCCTTCTTATACCATTCCTGAAGTGTGGGTTATATGCCTTTGCTTGATGACCTACAAGAAGGAGGAACCCCTGCCTCCTTCAGCAGCCCATTCTAATTTTGGATAGCTTTAATTGTTCAAAAGTTTTTCCTCATAATAAGCTTATGTTTATTTGGGCTCTTTTTGTAATTTTTCATTTTTCAGTAGTGTTCAACTCTTCATGACCTTTCCCCTCCATTTGGGATTTTCTTGGTAGAGACACTGGAGTGATTTGCCATTTCCTTCTCCACCTCATTTTACAGATGAGGAAACTTAGGCAAGCAGGGTGAAGTGACTTGCCCAGGGTCACACAGCTAGTAAATGCCTGATGCTGGATTTGAACTCAGTAAAATGAGTCTTCATGACTCCAGGCCTAGTACTCTATCCACTGAGCCACCCAGCTGCCCCTGGATTCTTTTCACCTTCCAACAATTTCTCAGTAAACCAGCACTTATTAAGTGCCTTCTATATGCCTGGCACTGTGCTAAGTACTAAGGGTATTAAAAAAAGGCAACAAAAAATTGCCACTCTCAAGGGGCTCACAGTCTGATGGGGGAAAGCAGAATACAAACAACTACACACAAGCAAGACGTATACTGGATAAGGAAGATCTGATTGACAGAGGGAGAGCACTGAAACGAAAAAGAAAAGAGAAAGGCTCCTGGTGGAAGATGGTGCCTCAGTGGAAAGGAATCCAAGGAAGCTAAGAGATGGAGAGGAGGAGGGAGAGTGTTTCAGGTAGGAGGGATCACCAGTGAAAATTCCTGGAGGAGAGAAATGGAGTGTTGTCTTTGAGGAACAGAAAGAAAGCCAGCACCATTGGATTGAAGAAAAAGGTATAAGACCAGAAAAGTAGGAAGGGACCAGGTTATGAAGGGCCTTGGAAGGCAAGGAGAAGATTTTGTATTTGATCTTGGAAGTAACAGAGAGCCACTAGGTTTATTGAATGTGAGGGGAAGGGAGCAACATGGTCAGTCCTGTACTCACGGAAGATCAATTTTACGGAAGGATGGATTGGACTGGGCAGAGACTTGTGGCAAGAAGACTAACCAGCAGGCAAGTGCAATAATCCAGGAGAGAGTAATAAGGTCCTGAAGCAGGATGGGAGCAGTATGAGAGGAGAGAAGGCAATATATGCAAGACATGTTAAGATGAGTAGAAACAGGAATTGCCAGCTACTTAGAGAAGGGGATGAGAGACAAAGTTCTAGCTCTGTCCTCTGTCTAACAGACACATGACAGCTCTTCAAATATTTAAACAAAGTAATCATGTACCAGCTCTTCCTCCCAAGTCTTCTCTACACTAGACATCCCCAGACTCTTCAACAGAACATCCTATGACAAAAATTGAAGGCTCTCTGCCATCTTGGTTCATGACTTGGCCTCATCCAGATGTTTTGCAGTTTATCAATGTCCTCCCTAAACTGTAATGTCTAGAATTGAACACAGTAGTCTAGATATGGTCTGACCAGTGCCACCTACAGCAAGACTCCTTGGTTCTGGAGACTATGCCTTTCTTACTGCAAATCAGGACTGCATTAGCTTACTTGGTGATGATATCATACTACTGATTCATACTGAGCATACAGTCTACTCAACTCCCTGGATGTTTACCAGATCCAACTGCCTTCCTACCATATTCTCTCATATTGTACTTGTGAAGTCAGTTTTGAAACCTATTTTTCATCAGTGGTTTAAATCAATTAGGGAGCAGCTGGGTGACACAATGGATAGAGTGTTAGGCCTGGAGTCAGTTCAAATCTGACCCTACACACTTACTTGCTGTAAGTCTGGGCAAGTCACTTAACCCTGTTTGCCTCAGTTTCCTCACCTCTAAAATGAACTGGAGAAGAAAATGGCAAATTACTAGCTGTGTGATCCTAGGAATGTTTCTTAACCCTATTCACCTCAGTTTCCTCATCTCTAAAATAAGCTGGAGAAGGAAATGGCAAGCCACTCTAGTATCTTTGCCAACAAAACCCCAAATGGGATCATGAAGGGTTGGACACAACTGAAAAACAACTAACATAAACTAAATCATAGCCAGAGAGCTAATGACAGGCCAGGATGTAAACAAATATATTAAGTATTTACAGACCTCAAAGTGCCACCCAAAGGTGAGTTATTTATAACATCACTTAAAGATGATAGATGACATTCTCAATAAGAATAATGATGACATTCTGTAGCATTTTAAAGTTCACAAAACACTTACCATGCATTATCTGTCCATACATATTAATGTTCACAATATTACATAGTGATTTCCTCAATAGATGTAAGCCCTTAATGGTAGGAACAGTTTGGAGTTTTGGTTTTTTAACCCCAGCACCTAGCCTGGCACAAAGTAGGTGCCTAATAAAAACCTGCTGAATGAATTAACGAATATCATTTGAGCCCCACAATATAACCCTGTGAAATAGGTGCTTACAGGTCTCCCTTACAGATTAGGAAACTGAGCCTCAGAGAGCTTGAGTGATTTGCTCAAGCTACCAACAGGTACCAATCCAAGGCAGGATTTCCAAGTCTTTCTGTCATTAAGTCTAATGGTCTGTACATTAGATCACACTGCCTCTCATAGGAACACATGTAGGCAAAAACTGCATTTTTTAAAAAATGTAACATACAAAATTTACATTTTACAAACTGATAAGAGGGTAGCTATTTGCATTTCCAAAGGATTCTTTCTTGTAGGAAAGATCCTCTCATGTTTTTAAATATGAATCTATTTTTTAAAAATTTTATTGACCCACAACACATGTGTTGCATAAAACGAGACGCACCTGCACTTGGGGGTGAATGAAGAACACTAGACTGACACTGTTTGGGGTCATTTCTTTCTTTCCTCCACAGAAGATCCCTAGAGCAGAAAAAAAAGCCCATGAATCAGATTGTGTTCACTTCTGTCATGGTAAAGTTGCACATTCAGCTATCCCACTCATCCCGGCAACCGACATGAAAAAATGCCATTTGCTAACAGCTCACATTAAGCACCACACAGAAAAAAAAATGCATAATTAGTGTTTTTGTGCTAATTAAAAGTGATGCTGGGTTCCTTCCAATATCATTCTTTTAAAGGATGGGTGTCCCAAGGGAGCAAATTTTAACCCCCTCCTCCAAAAAAGACATTTTCAATGGAAACAATTCCCCCAGCCCCACTGCCACCTGGTGGAATGGCTCTTAAATGATTAAGAACTGTGTTACTGTTGTTGTTGCTAGTTCATTATAGTGGTGGCATACAAGATGCCTTTTTCCCTTAATCCATTTAGCACTAATGCATTTTTCCTGATTTCCAAGTGGCAAGGATTTCCAGGTGATGTTTTTCCCTCTTTAAAAATATCCAACCTTCTGCTTGAAAGTAATATTAATTAGGAATTTTCTAAAAGGTGTGCATCCAGGAGACCAAATTTGAGACTTTGCCTACTGGATGGCCTAAAGTAAGAGAAATGTATCATGGCATGGGGGTCATCCCTACTCTGAAAATAGGGGAGGCCAGTATGCCCCCTGATCCTCTGCTTTTTCAAATCAATGGATGTACACCCCTGATCAGACACCTTTTTTCAAGATAGCCCAATTATTCCAAATCAAAAAAAATCCTCTGGGGTGTTCATTCGGGCTTTCCTCACCACCCAACATTTATGAAGCTCAACCAGAGGTGGGGAAATGAGTAATCCCCTGTTCAGTCACATCCCTGGCCCATTAAATCAATTAGAGGGATACTATAAATTAAGCTTGCACTGCAGGTCAGTGAATTTCTATTAAGCCACTTATTATGGAGAAAAAAGAAAAGGAACACAGACTGGCACTGACCCCATCAGCAGAGGCCAGCTGTCACTCTGTTTAACTTTTACAATAAATGCTCCCAGACTCTTCACTGCTGGAGAAGCAGGAACACCATTTGGCACTTCAACTTTTCTTGCTACTATGAAATTCGGCAAAGAACCAACCCAAGATTGATCACTTCTCTCAATTTAAAAGGTCAGGAGACAGTGGATCTTGCTAATATACAAATGTGTGTGTGTGTGTATGTGTGTGTGTGAATGCATGAGGGGATAGGAGATGCTACAAATATATACAGACTTACAATCCAAGTATTTACTAATTTAATTTCCTAGCCTAGGCAAGTGGCAAGGCACCAGATTAAAAGCGAAGGTTGAAGCCTAAAGCCAATCTTTTGTTTCCCATTCCTAGAACTGGTGAAAATGTATGGACTCAGACACATAGAATTGTTTTTAACAGAGCCATCTAGTGGCTATTAAATTCAGAAGACCAGTCGACCTGGGTGAATTGATCCAGAGGGCTGAGGCTAGGGACAGCAGTCATCTTTATAAAACCCTTACATTAAAGCAGGGTCATTCAAACATCAGTGTTTCTTGTTCTTATCTGCACACTCCCAGGCAGCCAGAGGATAAGGCGAAGTTGGGCTTAGCCAAGGATCTCAATACTACATCAAGCTACTTCCTCCTCACCACTCAATTTACTCCAACAAGGTATTTATTGAATCCCAGACTGTGAGACCTAGAACTGAAAAGGACTATCCAGTCCTATCTTCTCATTTTACCTGTGAAGAAACCAAGGTCCACAGTGGTAAGGTGACCTATCCAAGGTTACATCGCTATGTCAGGATCATTGATTTTTGAGCTAGACATGAACTGAGAGGTTATTTAGTCCAGCTCCCTCATTTTATAACTAAGGAGCTGAGGCCCAGAGGAGTGATATACATCATCCAAGATCACACAAGGAGTCACTAACACAGATAGAATTCAAACCCAGGGCCCCATTCCAAGTCTTATGTAAAGAGTTTGGAATACAAAGGAAAAAAATGTTGGAGGGAGGTGAGGAAGTCATGGAATCACAGATTTAGAGCTGGAAGGTGCCTCAGAGATTCATCTCATCACTTTACATAAAAGAAAACCAAGAAGAGAGGGATATTTAGTAACTTGCCCAAGATCACACAGCTGGTTAGAACAGCGGCAGGATTCAAACTCAGAGCCTCCAACTCCAGAAACAGTCCTTTGTCACTGCATCATAATCTATATTTTCATTCTTCTCTTTGTGGATAATTCTTAGGCAATGAGAATTTTAATAATTGCTATTACTATTGTGATCATTTTTTTCTTCTATTATCAACCACCCTAACTTAGGGAAGATGAAACTCAAGCCTGGCTCTTTAGGTTAGAGGAGAAGCCTGGTAAAAAAAAAAGTTCACTGTTATTAGATAATAACAATATTAGTATGATTATAATAATATATCTGGAGAATCCTGTTAAATAAGTTCATTGGTATTGATATAATTATAATAATAATATATGTGCTGAGAAAGAGATAAGAGAAAAAGAAATAGACAAAGGAGGAAGGATGGGAGAATGACAGAGGGGAGAGAGACAGACACAGAGAAAGAGATACGAAGAGACAAGAACAGAGGAAAAAGAAAGAACAGAGAAGAGAGGGAGGAGAGGAAAGAAAAAAAAGAGGAAGAAAATGAAAATGAATTTTGGTCAGGTGCTCCAGGTGGATACTAAGAAAGGCCCAGAATGTACCAAATCAGAAGATGATCAGCCTAGATCTCAAGTAGGGAATGGGGCAGGATTATCAAAGGTCCCCCACAGTTCACCACTACAAAGGCCCACAGAGATATCAGATGGCCCCAAATCTTGGAACACTATAATCTCAGAAGAACTTTTAAAAAAAACAACCAGGTCATGGAACATTCAATAATGGCAGGTGTTATGAGGCTGTGGCCTAGCACCAAAAATGTCATTATCAGAAGGGACATAATAAAGTCAGTGAACTGATTTTTAAATATTTTTATTTTTGTTTAAAGTATTTATTAAGTACCAGCTATAATGGGCAAGGCACTGTGCTGAGCACCGGAAAACAACACTGGGGATATGTGTGATCAGAGAAAGTGGTAGGCCAGCCACAAAGCAAGCTGTCTGACACTGGTCAAGTCATTTAACCTTCAATTAGTGTCAAATTCATATAGAAATTGGGTCATTCAGTCATACATAAGGATCCTACAGGCTGCATATTGACTTAAAAATATGTTAACACTGTCTGTTTGATTGTGTTTTTATTCATTCTGTTCAATATTTCCCAATTACATTTTAATCTGATTCAGGTAGTACTAAGTGGCCTATCTTGGGCACCTTATGCCCCAACGCAGAAAAAGGTGCCTACCTATATTGTAGACAGGGTTCCTCATTAGAGGGTCCCAACCCTAACAAAATTACAAACATTTTTTCAAAGGTTCAAAGTAGCATTGGTAATGGAAATTCTAGGAAGACTATACCTATGTGCAGAAGAGAGGGAGGAACAGGTTAAAAAAGATCAGGGAAGAAATGCATGTGTTCTAGAAATGTTGACCTGGGGGCTTATTATTTGGAAAACACCTTTAGATCCCACTCAACAAATGTGCACTATAGTGATTCACATAATAACCCACTTCTAGTATTTTAAAGGTTACTAATAACTGTCTTCATAATAGTTGTATAAAGGAAGCTGTATATTATGATTCCCATTTTGCAAATAAGGAAACTGAAACTGAGACTCACCATCATCAGCCATGATTCAAATCTATGCTTTCTCTCTTATGGACCAATAAGTTGGCAGATTTTGGGGGATGAGAGATAGAGAAGTTCTGGGCATCTGCAAAGAACTCCTAAAGTGTTAACTCCCTCCACAGCTGCAACATCGGTCTTAGAGAGTGTTATGGGATATGGGGAGAATAAGAATAAGAACAGGATCACCCAGCCAGTAGGTTTCAAACAGGACTAAACTGAGTTCTTTTTTATTCTAAGGCTAACCCTCTAGACATGACATCAGAATAACTCTCTTCTAAAGACCTTGGGCTCATAAAGCAAAAGAGAGCCTGTACTGAAAAGCACCATGTCGTTTATTGTTGTTCAGTCATTTTCCAGTCATGTCTGACTCTTTGTGACCCCATTTGGGATTTTTTTTAGCAAAGATCCTGGAATGGTTTGCCATTTCCTCCTCCAGCTCATTTTACAGAGGAGGAAACTGAGGCAAACAGGGTGAATTGACTTGCCCAGGGTCACCCAGCTAGTAAATATCTGAGGCCAGATTTGAACTTAGTAAGATGAGTCTCCCTGATGCTAAGCCCAGTACGCTATCTACTGACCCAACTCATTGCTCTATCAATCAATACACAAGCACTAATTAAGCACTTATTATATGCCAAGCACTGTGCTAAGAGCTAGGGATACAAAGACAACTCTTGTCCTCAGAGAGCTTACAATTTAATTGGGTAGAAGCAAACTATAAATGACCAGGTGCATAAGAAACAAGTTCAGCATTAACAGACTAGGGAACCTCAAAAGGTTCTCGCCATTCATGCTGAGTCTGGTCTTTGAAGAGTATGAATCTCTACTACAAAGAGCCTTCCAATTTTCAAATAGTACAGTTAGGTGACCTATGTCTCTGTGTCTTTTCTCCCATAGGCAGGGAAGGGAAGGGAAGGTAAAGGAAAGAGAGAGATGGAAAGAGGAAAGGGAAAAGGGAAGAGGGAAGATAACTGCTTGAAGCAGCAATCCTTACTTGTCCAGGAGCTGATAAAGTCCTTTCAGTTCTTTCAAATAAGATTTATCAGCTAAATGGCAGGAAGGAAGCAATAACTTTTCTAAGCTCCTCTAAGAATTCTGTTGCTAAACTTTAAAAAGTGAACTTGAACTGTTTTTAGAGTGACAGAACACTTTGGGAGACAGAGCATGGCAGATTCCCAGCCCGGGAAAGTACCCACATAGGTCTGCGCAGGGAGAATGCAGAGTACACAGGGGCTGCACTAGTGCAGATCTGAGAGCAGACTACAGCAGAGTGAGAAAGAGCCCCAGCCAGCAGACTCACCCACCCCAAGGGCAATCTGCATCTGTCTCACCACAGGACAGAGGATTATTGGAGCTGGGTAAGAGAAAATGCAGGGCCTGAAGCAGGTACGGCAGCTTCTCTGGGGTTATCAGCCTGCAACCTGGATGTTTAAAAATTACATAACCAAACTTCCAGGAGTCAAGATGGCAGAATAAAACCTAGTTACTCTGATCCCACCTCCCTGACCCAGAAAATCTAGAGATAAATGTCCCACCCAGAGTAAAATCCAGAATTAGTGGAAATAGCCTCAGGCTTGGGAGTTGATGAGGAAGGGGGAAGTGAGGCAGTACAGAGTCTAAGCCCAGGAGGATGGAGCCAGCAAGCACTAACAACACAAGACCAGGTGTGTCTTAGTACCACCAGGGGAATCTGCAGATACTATCCCTGCCAACCTCTAGCTGCTTAGCCTGCCCCAGCTGTAGCCCAGAGACACAGAGGTGGAAACCAGAAATGGCCAGACCACCCCTCCCCAACACATTACTCTGTGAGCCTCTGGGTAACTGAGGGGAAACACTGACAGTCCTAGCCTTGGCCTCAGTCTAGACACTCAGAGGCTACAGCTCAGGAAGTTAACAACCAAACCTCTACCTCCCAGCCTGAGAAGCTCAACACTTCTGCACCCCAGAAGCAGATATCCACTCTAAAAATCCAGGACATAGGCAAACACAACGGGGGAAGAAAGAAACTGCAAGAGCTAGAACAATAAAATCTTTTTAAAGTGGGCAAGAACAACCAAATTCAGAGGACAACATGGACTCTATACTCACACTGGAGATCACAGAAGGCAATGTGAATTGGTCTCAAGCCCAAAAAGATCCTTGGAGGAGCACAAGAAAGATTTTAAAAAACAAAATTAGAGATGTAGGAGACCAAATTGGAAAAAATCTCACTGAAGAAAATAAATCTTTAAAAAGTAAAATTGGAGAACTAGGACAGGAGGTCCAAAATCTAACTGGAGAAAATTCCTCCCTAAAAATGAAAACTAAACATATGGAAAAGAAGCTTCAAAAACTAATTGAGGAAAATAATTCACTAAAAATTAGAATCAGCCAAATTGAAACTAAGGACTCTATGATGCAGCAAGAGTCAGTCAAACAAAACATAAAGACTGAAAAACTGGAAGAAAGTATAAAATATCTCACTGGAAAAACATCTGACCTGGAAAACAGATCCAGGAGAGATAACTTAAGCATCATTGGCCTACTAGAAAGCCACGATAAAAAAAGCAGCCTGTACAGCATTCACCAAGAGATTGTCAAAGAAAACTGTCCTGAGGTCCTATAATCAGAAGGTAAAAGAGTTGTTGAAAGAATTCATTGATCTCCTCCTGAAAGAGATCCCAAATTGAAAACTCCAAGAAATATAGTAGCCAAATTCCAGAGCTACAAAGTCAAGGAGAAAATACTGCATACAGCGAAAAAGAAACAATTCAAGTATTGTGGAACTACAGTCAGGATTACACAGGACTTAGCAGCTTCCTCATTAAAAGATCAGAGGGATGGGAATTTGATATTTCATAAAGCAAAAGAACTAGGACTGCAACCAAGGAGCAACTACCTGGCAAGACTGAGTATAATCTTTCAGGCAAGGAGTTGGTCATTTAATGAAATAAAGGACTTCCAGACAGTCCTGATGAAAAACCAGAGCTCAATGGAAAATTCAATCTCCTCTTACAAGACCCAAGAAAGATATAATAAGGTAAACAAGGAAAACATGCACTCACAGATACACATACATGCACACATGGACACATGCACATATGTATATAACTTGGGACTCAATAAGAGCAAACTGTTATATCCTTATATGAGAAGCAGATACCTGTCAACATTGAAATCTGTATAATTATTGCAACATTTAAAAGGTATGTACATCGATAGAGGGTGTGGGTATAAGTGTACTAACCTGAAGATTTAAAAAAATGTTATTATGACAAACAAAGGGATTGTAATGAGAGAAAAGGAAAGGATGAGGCAGAAGATTGTAAATTATGCCACATGAAGAGGCATAAAAACATACTAAAGTGGAGGAGAAGGAAGGATGGAGATGAGCATCATATGAACATTATTCTTATTGGTTCTGATTCAAAGAGGGATCAATATAATCAATTAAGTTTAGATCCTAACATGAAAAGACACAAAAACTCATTATAATAGAGGGAAAAGAAGAAGGGAGAGGAGCATTGTATGAAAGTTACTAACACTGGATTGAGTTCAAGGAAAGAATAACATACTTGGTTAAGAATAAAGATCTATTGTGCCCTAAAGGCAGTAGGAGGGATAAGGGGGGGTGGGTATAAAAAAGAGGAGGGTGGTTAAAAGGGAAGGCAAGAATGGTGGGGGAAAAGGGTGGGTAA
>JAQQSV010011541.1:0-12981 GCA_028646515.1 Pseudochirops corinnae | reverse complement strand
CCACAAAACCTTGATGATACTACTAGATCCTTGACAGAAGTAGTTATTATGTTCTAGGGACCCAACCAGTCAGTTCAAGTGCAGATTGGAAAAATGAGCTCAGAAAGGGTACTACATTAGAAATATATTCTTGGAGCTTTTTAATATTATATCAAAGGAGATTAGCAGTATGGTATATTCAAAGTCAAATATCTAGGTTCAAATCCTTGCTCTGACACTCACCTGCTATATGATCATAGATGAGTGACTTCACTTAGAATCCCAGAGACTGGGCTCCAGATTTCTGTTCAGCAAAATGAAATGGTTGAATTAGCTGATTACCAAATTCTAGTCCATTTTAATTAATAGAAGAGGGAAAAAGGTATACTTGGTGCTAAGTATAACTAAATGGAGATATTCCCCAACATTTTACTTGACTCAAAGTCTCCAGATACTAAAGCAAAAAGTATATTTTGGGAATAACCTTAATTATTGAAATATTTAAATTAAAATTAAGAAAACAATTGATACCCTTTTTTGTGATGTACAGAGATGAACTTCACAGTCATGAAATAGATGACATCAGTTCTTAGAAACAACCTGAAATCACATCATTCAAAAGGTATCCATGCATGTTAGAGTTGCTATTCTTATCTTGGGAGTTAGAAATATCATTTTCACAATTCTTCAAAAGAAGCTATGACACATTTTGGAGTTTAAGCTTTTATCTGAATAGACTTGAATATAGAGATCTCTTATCTACATATCATCTATAGCAGCAGCTCTTAACTTAGTGTCCATTAATTGAATTTTTTTTAGAACTGCATCTTAATATAATTGGATTTCTTTATATCCTGTGTATTTTATTTTATTCAATTAAAAACATTATTCTCAGAAAGGTTTCACCAGACTGCCAAAGGGGTCCATAACACAAAAATGCTTAAGAATCCTGACTCTATACAAAGTAAATAGTAACCATCTTCTTGACCCATGTGAGTGTCAACCATGTGGTCTAGAGGAAAGAGCACTGACTCTGGAATCAGTAACCTGTTATTAATCCTGCCTTCCTTTGATGTTTACTACCTATATGACCTTGGGCAAGTCACATCTTTACTGAGTCTCAATTTCTTCATTTGTAAAGTGAAGAGATTCCATAAATCTATAAGCCTAACTATAAGCCTAAAACCATATTTATTTCCCTGCTTCAGAAAATAAATGAGTTAGAGTCTTGCACTGAAACTTTTCAAAAATGTGCATTCTTAGAATAAAAGCTATTCAACACTACAATTAGAAAATGAGGTCTTTTTTTAATGTTTTAATGCAATTGGATTTTCCTTTTGTTGAAGAGAGCAAAATGCTAAGACAAATTATAAGGCAAAATACAAATAATTACACTTTACTAAAACAAAAGAATGCCTAAAATACTATTCCCCAAGGTGTTTGTTGGATGATGAAGCTGGGAGTCTGGCTTGGGAAAGGAGGTTCAGCTACGAATTTGCCAACAGCAGATAATACCAGTGGCCTAAAAGTATATATTCAAAAAGGAAAATTCTGGAGAAGAGGATGGTTACAGAAACAGGTTGGGAGATAGGTCAGTTGGAGAAATAGCGGAGGTAGAGCTCAGACTGACCTAATGATGTAGCAAGTTTCGGCAGTTGAAATAACTTGAAATAAGACATTTATAGAAAGAGACTTGACTAAGCTAGCTGGTAGGGGAGAATGAAAAGTACAAGCTGAAAGTCACACTTAAAATTCAACAAAATAGCTGCAGGGAGATAAAATGTGGCTCATCATTTATCTAATCAAGGAGTTACATGGAGAGTACAAATGCTATTACTGATTTTGTTATCCAGTTATAATATGTATACTATTTATGATGTTAATGGTGATATTACAGAAAGAAATGGAAATCATTTTAGGATTCAACCTGCTCTTTGGAAACCAAAGAATAAGGAAGGGTTCATTTTATTAAATTGGACAAATACTTATTAAGCACTTACTACTGTGTGAGGTACTATGCTAGGTTCTGGGGATAGAAGGACAGAAAAATAACAATTCCTACCCTCAAGCAGTTTATTTTCTACCAAAATACTCTTCTTCAGAGGACTTAGTAAGATGATACACTCCCACTCTTCAGGTTTAGTTATACTTAGAAGAAATGAATGGATTATGGACTCAGTCCTGCTTAGTCAGAAGTTTACCATATAATGGTGTAATAAAGGTCTCACTGCCTACATACGACCCATCTCAGGGTATCCTCATGTATCAATCAACAGCTCAAATAAGGAAATCTATCCTGTTAAAAGAAGAAATATTCATTCATGCTAAGTGTTTGTTGATGTTGTTTGTCCTTCATTTTTGAAGAGGGTCAAAGACATCATGGGGCCACTCAAAGCCTGAATTAGATTTAAGTGAGACAGAGTTGCACAAAGTTGTCAGCCTGACTCTCTCTTCCAGAGTCACTGAAGTCTAGTAGCAGGACAAAAATTCTGCCCAGGGTACACTGGATGATCTTGGTATCTTTGATGTCTGCTCAAAGCTCTCCATGGTGTCTGCTTCAGCTATCTTCATGACTTGTTCGAACAAAGTGATCTTATTTGCCCATTCCACTAAAGAAAGTCTTCACATGCTTGGGGTAGACATCCTCCTAACTCATTAATGGGTTTGAGGCCTTTCAGTTACCCTCAACCTGGTTTAACCCATCTGCTGAGATGGTTTGACTCCAAGAAGCAGTAGGAGGGTCTATCATGGAACCTTCTCATGGCAGGTATGTAACTACTATCTTTGGGTCAGAATTTCCCTGATCTGGAGTGAATTATATAAATCTTGGTGAGCAAATTCCCTTGGAAAATCTCTAGAGTAGGGAATAACTGATAACACTCAGTCTCATACTTCAGAGGACTTTATTTGAGAGTCAATGTGGTGTATTGAATAGAATGTTAGACATGAAGCCAAGAAGGCCTTGGTTCAAATCCTACCTCAGACAGTTATAAGCTGTGTCACCATGAATAAGCCATTTAACCTCCACTTGTTTCAGTATCAATCTATAAAATGAGGGGGATTAGATTTAGAGACTCCTAAGGTCTCTTCCAGTTCTTTATACACAATCTTATGATCTAATGTGTCTAGCAAAAAGTGGGCTTTCCTTGGGAAATAGCCTTTCATGTTTGCTTTTGGAACTAGAAGAGATAATAAGAACTCTGGATTTGGTCTTTTGCCCTTGTCAATCTGACATGTTGACAGAGCAAAATATTGACTGGTAGCTGGGAGAGGGGGTGTGGAACCATATTATCTCATTCCTGCTCTTCTAAAACTTATAACACTATGTTCCGTTTTGTATGATTTGATGCATTTCTTTGATTTAAGCCAATCATTTCAAAATATGAAAGGTTAAATTGAAATCTGAAGTACCTAATAAAGTATAAAGTATGTGGAAAATGTTAAGAAGAATTAGTGTTATAGACAATGGAGTTCTTTTTACAGGGTCATTCTTTTTTTACATAAGTCATTCTTCAAGAAAAATAGAAGTAGTACTTCAACTATAAGCAACAGGTAAGAATTATCGGCAGCTAGGTGGTTCAATGGATAGAGTACTACTAGGCTTGGAATCAGGAAGACTCATCTTCATAAGTTCAAGTCTGGTCTCAGAGACTTATTACCCATGTGCACTTGGGCAAGTCATTTAACCCTACTTGCCTCAGTTTCCTCATCTACAAAATGATCTGGAAAAGGAAATGGCAAACTATTCTAGTATCTTTGCCAAAAAACTTCAAATGGGATCACAAAGAGTCAGATGTGACTGAAAACAACAAAAATTGTTTCATAAATTGGAGTAAAGTCTATCTACTCGTTGGCACATGCTTAAATAATATATTGAAAACATATTCATTCATGTGTGTACCAACTTTCATCTAGCCCTTGCCTAGTAGTCAAGTATACAATCCTTCAAGCAAACCTAGCTTTAGGTTGGTCTAAAATCTCTGTTATGAAGTAGGTTGAACGTGCCTTTGGCACATACCTACAGTCCTTAGATATTCTCTTTCCCAAGTATTTGGCTCCATCCTCATGTCCTCTGGTAGCTGCTTTCTTCTATCTCTAACATCAGTCAACATTTTTGCATAGACACTGAGAAAGGTAGGTGAGGTGGGTGTGATGAATGAAAAACTGTAAGAGATAGTCTCTGGGTAATTAATCATCGATGTATTAATTAGGCCAGTCAGCAATCAATAAATTGATAGTGGTTTGTCTCAGTAACCAAAGAAAAACCATGAAGAGCCTGAAAGCCTTAAATACTTTTGTAAAAAGGAATGCTCCTGACAAGTGAAAATCAACCCTGATTGGTGGTAGGCTAGAAGTCTTCAGCTGAAAACTTGGCTTGACCATGAGACTCAGTCACCTCCAGCAATCTGGACAAGGGAATCAATCTTCATCCAGACTACTGGATGAAGTAGTCTGGTTGGTTTTCTTTTTCATGAGCTTGGTCACCCTAAACTCTAATGAAGGAGTACAAGGATAGGGGTTCTTTTCAGTGGGATAAGAGCTTGCCTAGACTGGTTTCTGTTTACACTTTAAACAGGAGTTAGGTTGGGTGGGTTTCTGCCCAAGATAGAAAAGCATGTTCCTTGAGAGTTAGGACAATCTCATCAATCAGTCGTGTCCTTTAGAGACTGACTTTTTACAGGGGCTGGGACTAAAATGAGGAAATAAAGGATCCTAATTTTATAGTGGGTTATTAGCATAACAGTAAAATAATAATTTCTCTCATGGGTGAAGGAGACAGGAGGAAACAAAAAGGAGAAAGGCATAAAGTAGAAGGCTGAGGGCATCTAGATAAGCAGCAATGTTGGTGATATTATCCAAAGATGGAAGTTACTAAGAAGTAGCAATGTTGGGTCATAGGCTGGGGGTATGTGGCAGTGAACAGCCTTTACTGATAACAGAAAAGAAGAGAACCAGAACCAGAATCAGAAAACTAACAAGCCTTTTGTTCTAGAGAAGTACACAGCCACCTCAGTACTTGTCCTTCCAGGCAAAAGACCTCTCTAGTATATGATTCAGGACAGGAAATACCCATCAGCTCCCTAGCCTTCAATGAAAACATGAGACATTTTAGTGATGACAAGTCCAGCCACAATATAGCAGAGTACAATAGTGTGTACACAAGCAGCATGACAGAGCTGATTGTATTATTGAAACCATTCTTCAGCATGGATTACAGTCTCCCTCTCATGCAGGGCAAAGGGCAAAAACAAACAAACAAAAAGGTGTGATAACCTGTAAGCGCAAACAGGCATCTTAAAATGACTTGAAAAGGTCTAACAGAAAAATGCTGCTAGTTCAGTAAAACAATGGTTCATGCTCCCTACATGATATCAAGTCACAGAAAGGACAGCTGTTGATAAGGCTTCAGAGCTGTGGAATGGTGCCCATATATGTTCCATAGGACTGGTTATCAGTGGAAAAACAAAAACAAAAACCCAGGGCTTCCACGTTTTCTATGTTGGTGGCAGACCATGACCCTTTTTAAGACCCATAAAAGGCCAGGCCACTAGACACAAGCAAGTATTGCCAAGATTCCCATACTTAACAGACTTCCTGTCTTTTGTAATTCATCTTACTTGCAGCCTGGCTCCCTTCCATATGTTTGCCTGCTATGATCCAATTTATTGCCTGTATCTTGCTTTCCAGCTGCTTTGTTCTGCTTTACATTATCAGTTTATCATCTGTTTATCCATCAGCCTGCCCTGGTCATATCCCTGGGTTTATGCTTTGGACTTGCTTAATATAGTCAGTATTCAGTTTCTACCCTCAACCCCATCTGAATCATTAGTACTTGATCACTGGGTTCTCTCACTCATATGTGTGACTCACATCAGAGTGAAATGCACTTGGCTCATTGGCCGTCACCAATATTGGCACCAGCAAAAGCTGAGGATCTCTGCTTCCTCTGTGAGGCCTTTGTTAACTCATGAGTCTCATGGCTCAGAATTCAATTACTACATTGTTATATCATTATTATATTTGTTTTTCTAACTCAGTGATTGACTGCTTTTGTTTAAATTCTCAGATGTTTATCAACAGCTTCAGTGGAAATAACAGCATAAAGACAAATCTACGTAGTCATACCACATACCCTCAGTTATGGGGATGTGGTAATAGAGCATAAGGACCTACTATGTTACAAGGAAAAAGAAGAGGATCAAGGAAGGAATGGATCACTACTTAGGGAAGATGATTATGGAAAAAAGGGATGGGAGGGAAGAAGCATTTATTAAGCACCTATAATATTCCTAGCATTATGCCAAGTGTTTTTTACAAATATAATCTAATTTGATCCTCACAAACCTGTGAGGTAGATGCTGTTATTATTCCCATTTTATAGTTGAAGAAATTGAGGTAGATTGCAGTTAAGTGATTTTCTGAGACCAAGTTTGAATGCAGTTCTTCCTGACTCCAGGTCTAGCACTCTATTCACTGTGCCACCTAGCTTCCTGAAGCAAAACAAGAAAGCAAAACCTGCATGTAATTTCAATGTCATAACTAAAGATAATATAGGAAGCAGATCTTTCAACACTTATATTAACTTTATATTTCTGTGCCATGGAGAATAGTCTTTAAAATGGAAAGGACAGAACAAAACTGACAAAAAAGATGTTGAAATTCAAGATAAATCATTTTATCAGTAGCAAGGGCAACTAGTTATCTTTGGTGAGTTCAAGTGACCAAAGATTTGCATTTAGAATGGAAGAGGCGCAGAAGATCTGAAGAAGGAAAAATGCTATCCTAATTTTTCAAAAAAAGAGGAAGAGAGTTGAGTTTTCCAACTACAGGTTTGTAAGTTTGACTGTGATTCTCAGAGAAAATTTAAAACACCTTATTAAAGATAAAGGAAACAATGACTCTAAAGATATAGTATGCCTTTATTGTAAACTAACCTTATTACCTTTTTGATGGAGTTACTAGACTAGTAGATCAGAGGAAGGTTATGCATATTTTTTTTTTTAAATCTAGAATTTTATTAGCAAAGAGTCTGATAAAGTCTCCCATGATATTATTGTATAACAAGACGGAAATACATAGGCTAGTTGTTAGGAGAGTTACACATCATTTTCAAACTTGTTTAATGACTGGACCAAAGAATAGTCATCAATGGATCCGTGACAATTTGGAAGACAGCTGCTAGAAACTGTCCTTCTGCCTACGCAATTGAATATTTTCATCACCTTGGAAATAGTCAAAAATGACACATTCATAAAATTTGCAAAGGTCATAACATTAGAAGTTCACATAGAGGAAGAAAGGCTAAGTATAAAAAAAAAGGTCTCAACAGGCTAAACCACTGGGCTAAATCTATTGGAAATTTAATATGGATTGATTCTTGAAAAGTAGAATAAATTGAGTATAAAAATCAACTTTTAAATATAAAATAGGGGAGGTGTGATTAAATAACAGCCCATTTGAGGAAACATCTCAGGATTATAATTACTGCAAATTCAGTAGTGGTAAATGTTGTGATATGGTAGCCCAAAAAAGCTGATGTAATGACATGTGAATGAATGAATGAATGAATGAATGAATGAATGAAAAAGAATTTAGGTTTAAAAAAGGTATAGTGTCTAGGAATAAGAAGAGATTATACTCATTTTATTTTCTCCTGATCCAATCACATGTGTATTACGGTCAGTGTTGTGTTCAGTGCATGGCACCACTTTTTTGGAATGACTTTGATAAACTGGGGGGCATCCAAAAATTGGAAAGGGTCAGAAAAAAAAGCAGGTTGGTAAAGACTTTGAAATGATGTCATATCAGGAGGAATTGAAGAAACTGAGGGTGTATAGTCTAAAGAATACCATGTGGGCTCATGACAATTATATCCAAGTATTTGAAGTGCTATCAAGAGGAAGAGGAAGGGGAATAAGCATTTATATAGTACTTACTATGTGCCAGGTACTGTGCAAAGGACTTTATAATCTCTTATCTCATTTGATCCTCACAACAACCCTGGGATATAGTTGCTATTGTTACCTCCATTTTATAGCTGTGAAAACTGAGACAAACAAGTTAAGTGACTTGTCTAGGGTCACAGAGTTAGTAAGTATCTGAGATTGGACTTGAACTCTGATCTTCCTGACTCTAGGCCCAGCATCCTATCTATTGTTCTGTGAGACTCTAGAAGCCAAAATTAGGAGCAATGTTTGGAGGTTAGGGAAAGGCAGATTTTAGTCTGATCTAAGGAAAAACCTCACTAATAGAGTTACCCAAAAGTAGAATGGTTTACCTTGGCAAGAATAGGGGGAGGAGGAGAACAGGAAAGGGGAGCAGGTGAAGAGAGAAGGAAAGACTACATGAGAATTTCTTAGGTATACTGACTTGTTGATTTATGTCCATCGGTGAGTTGAGCTAGGTGGCCTTTGAGGTCCTTTGCAACTCTGAGATTCTTTGAAAGAAATCCATGAATATATGATATAAATTCAAATTAGACTGGGAGTATAGTGGAATTATGTTAAGGTAAATAAGGACTAAATGATAACTAAAATCATACATAACATATACTTAATGAAATTTATATCATTATAAATTTATTTCATTGTGAATTTTTGCCTATTATCTAAGCACTCCAAAATATTCACTTAAATGAGCTATTTGTAGCAAAAAATATAATATTATGAGATTTTGTGAAATGACAAAAATCTTTATTTACCCACTGCAGTACTTCAAAGTATAACGTCCATAAAATATTTAGATCAACTGTATATGATTCCATATTTGTCATCAAAATCTATATCTGCTTAATTGTTTTTCCCTTTCAAGGTTTACAATATTTATTCAAGAATGTGACTGTCATGGTGCCAGTCACTTTCTACCATTGTTGATATTCTGTTTAGCTTTATTTTTTTTTCATTATGTAACAGATGCTAATGCCAAGGAACTCTTCAAAGACTATCCTTCATAGAATGAAAAGGAGGGTTATTTGGGCACTCAATGGTTCACATCAGCTAAGCCTATAATAATTGCCTCTCAAACAAACAATAAATTCTAGGTTCCATACAAGAATACATTGGCATGGGCAATTTTAGGAGCACTCTTTTCACTATGTACAATCAGAACTGAGAATGGATGAGTATACGAGCATTCTTGATTCTGGCCAGTTTCCACAAAGGTTACTTGTTTTGAAATAACTTCCCACTCCTAGTCTATAAGAGTTAGTTTGTTGAGCCATAAAGCTCTAGGAAAACAGTGTCTTTTTATTAGAAGGCATATGGTTGGTGTGTGTGTGTGTGTGTGTGTGTGTGTCTGTGTATGTCTGTGTGTGTGTGTGTGTGTGAGATTGTAGTCATGGTCACATGCTTCAGTGTTTTGTAAACTCTCATTCTTTCACTAGTGAGTTTTGTATTGAAGTCAGAGAAACTTCTAACTTTCACAAAGCATAGAAATTAGCCAGAAGGAAAAATCTTAGGTCAAAATATGTTTAAATTTTGAGGCTCGAAAGCAAATATGTACAGAAGTAGAGAGTCAGAATTTTAGACTTGGAAGTAACCTCCAAGGTCACCTGGTCTAACCTGTACTGAATAGGAGTGCCATCTTCACATCCCTAATAAGTGGTTACTCAGCCTCAGGGCAATGACCTCTAAAGAAAGAGAACTCATTAATCTTACAGAACTTTTAGACAGCTTTAGTTGTTGGGAAGTTTTTCTTTGCCTAGATCCTGTCTTCTCCTCTGCAACTTCCAACTGTTGTTCCTAATTCTGCACCATTTTCAAGCAGCCTGACTGGCTAAGAGTAAGTTAGAAATCATACAATGTACCAAAATCTCTTAGGCCAGTCTGAAATTAGAAGGATGGAAGAGATGGAAGGTATGTTTATCTTGTTGGGCCATGATATCATAGCATCAGGATCTTTGCCTAGAGGGAATCATAGCCCAACTAGGAAAGATTAAGTACCATTTAGACAGGCCTAGACTAGATTATTTTATTAATACTTCTAATTAACTTGACCTATGTGTTGGATTCAAATGTTAAATTTAAATATTTTCTTTTCCTTTGCAAATATATCCTACAAAAAGACTCTTTTATGGTTGAAAATGAATGGAGTTAAGGGTAGAAGGAAGAGGGTAAAGATGGCAGAACTGGGTATCCAGTGATGATTACAGTGGTTGGAGATGGTGAAAAACTTATTAAGGATCAGGGAACAGCATGTTGTGCCCTGAAGCCAAATAGTGAAGCAGTCTCAGGTACCAAGAAAGGTCAGGAAGAGCAGTGCCTCAAGTGAAAATTCTACAAAGGCTTAGACAGAGCAAAAGATGAAAGATCTGGGGCCAAAGGCCAAGGTCTCCTGGACCATTTCCCAGTGGAAGGATTGGTGCCCTAGGAAACTGACTGAGTTCAGTGAGTCTAAGGCCTAGGGCAGGATCTTTCATACTGCTTTGATTGTGAAGGTCAGATGAGATAATAAATGTGAAAGCACTAGCACACTGTAAAGAATTATGCAAAGTATAAGATGCACATGTAAGGTATAAATAAAATATAAAATAAACATCCTTAAAAAATTAATCTCCATCACAATTGAATTGAACGAAGCTATAGTTATCAAGTACCTTTTATGTGGGAATATGCAGTGCCCAGAACCCTACTGCAGGAGTTCTTAATCTGGGATAGATTAGTTTGGGGACAGATTTCAAGGGTTCATTAACTTGGCTTTATTTTCATTAACCTCAAAATTAAATTGATCATTTCCTTTGAATTCAAAAATATCCAGAGAAGGATCTGTAGGTTTCACCAGATTTCCAAAGGGATCCATCTCACACACACACACACACACACACACACACACACACACACACTTAGGAATCCCTACTATAAATCTTTTAAAAAGTTAATCAGATGTAGACCATAGATGTAGTTCATACCTCAGAGAAGCTTGTATATTTAAAAATAATAAACAATGAAATCTATAGAAATTTAGACAGCTTCAGCATGAGTAAGAATAGTATGCAATTACCTGTCTCATATAATTCACCAACATGGAGTATTCTTTGCACATAAAGACCTCCTATCACAATGACTTAGAGATTTATTCTTTTTCAGTGTTAAAGATCCTTTCACTTTCAAGATTCCTTTATGAAAATGCAAATACTCCTGGAAAGTGTATTGGTAATAGGAATTTAAAGCTCTTCCCTGCCTCTTAATAGGCTTAGGTGAATATGAGGACCTTTCCTGATTTGAAAATAAACTCTGCCCCCTAATAGGCTGAATGTGGTCACATGGAGACTATGGTAGGAAGAGTTTGCTGAAGGATGGAGTAGAGCCCACAAGAGAAGCAGGCTTTGAGGGAGGCTTGTTTTTCAGGAAGGCACAACATTTGTTACTTTCTAGTCAAGTGGGTCACAAGGGTTGTGACATTCTCTGACCCTGGAGGCTATATATACCTCTGAGGTGAGGTTTTGTTTTGGGGCTCACTTTGGGAAGAATTGTGTGATTTGGCCAGATGAGACTCTGGACAGATGTTGAGCTTCCCACCTTTAAAAACCCAGATGTTGGTGCTTCTCTCTCTGGTGACTAACTGTATGTATGTAATGGTCAGACAGTTAGAAGCCTTGTCTGTTGATGTAATGGGAATGGGAATTTGAAGATCTTCCTTGCCCCTTAATAAGCCTAGGGCGGAATTTGAGAACCTTCTGTGCTTTGAAGATAAACTCTGCCCCCTAATAGGCTGAATGTAGTCACATGGAGACTGTGGTGGGAGGAGTTTGCTGAAGGGTAGAACAGAGCCACAGGAAGCTGGTAGCCAGAGCTAGCAAGCCAGTGGGAGAAAGAGGAGCTCAGGCAAGGAGATAGAGAAGCTTAGGCAAGGAGATAGAGAAGCTCAGGCAAGGAGATAGAGAGGTTTGTGAGCAAATATTGATCTTGTATTGGTTTGTGGGATGGCATGACTGTTGTTATGGCTTGTTAGTTTCTTTAATATTATGATGAAATAGGCTTACAGGTTTCGGGATTAAGTTTTCTGGTGTCTAAATAAATGCTTCAGTTCTGTCCTCTATATGAAGAGTTTGTTATATTTTGCGATTGATCGTCATTCAATATTTATAGTCATGGTCTTTATAATGATCATGGGCACTGTAAATATTGCACTGGCACTACAGAAAGCCAGAAAATCAACCAATTATCATCTAAAACTTTAGCAGGTCTTAGTAGGACTAAAAAAGGCCCGGCAGAAATGGGGACACAGAATGGACAAATAGGTGCCAAGAGCAGAGAAAGAGTTAAAATAAGTGGAGATGTAAGGATGCCAAAGAGAAGCTTTGCCTATTTTGCATTTTGGAATTGGGTCAGCCCTACATGTAAATAAACATCAAATAGCAGTGCATGAAATACACAAAACTAATACTTTTTAACATATTTTTACATACATGTTTTGGGAATTCTTATTTTTATTTAACCAGGATTAGGGAGCATAACTCTAATATCAACAGTGACAACAAATTAATAAGCAAAATTAACAATAAATAAAAATCTTCTCTATCATGTGGCCAATCAACTTATTGGGATGGCATCTAGTAGGTTTGCATAAGCTCTCCCAAGCACACTGATTATCATTTATCTTATCAGAGAAACAGTTATGACATAGTGGATAGAGGACTGACCTTGGAGTAGCGAAGACCTTGCTTTGAATCCTGCTTTTGATGCATGCTGGCTATGTATCATGTGCACTAAATCTCTCAGGACCCCCCAGTCAATTCTCTAAGATTATAGTTTAAAGAAGAATTGCATTGGTAGAGAATTTTCATGCCAAGAGTTCTACATACCAAATGAATCAGAGGGCTGGATAAATAAACATATACATTATATGAATATATATGTATATGTGCATCAGTATTTATGTGTACAATCTACATATGTAGATATCAATATTTGTATGTACATGTGCAAAAGTATTTATTGCAGCTCTCTTTGTGGTTGCAAAAAACTGGAAATATAGGGGATGCCCATCAATTGGGGAATGGCT
>JAQQSV010011540.1:0-12981 GCA_028646515.1 Pseudochirops corinnae | reverse complement strand
CTGGGAATCTGTCACTCTCTGTCTCACAATGGGTTCTGTCACTCTTAAATCTGCTCAAATTTACTTTTTAGTTCCCAAGGACGAAATTCTTGGGGAGCTTGTTCAAGTCACTGCTTACTCTCCTCCATCTTAGCTCCGCCTCGAAATATTTGATTTTTAATGGCAGATTTCTATTTTCATCCAGATGTTTGGTAGCATATAAATGTAGCCTCAATTTCCGTATGATCAATGCCTTGTTCATAAACCTGTTACCTGAGCCTTTCTCCAACTAATGCACCTTTTTTTTGTTTTTCTCCCAGGAAGAATGCTAATTAGGGCTATGGCAGAGATGACTTCTAGTGCTTGCCCTATAAGTAACTCCCTGTGGGACCTTGGATGTTACTGAAACTGAAGTTTCCTCTCTTCATCTGCTAATTAGGAGTAACTAGATCTATCCTACTTCTTTTTCAGCTGTTATAAGGCTACATGTCAGAGGCAGGATATATGAAAGTGCTTTCAAAAATATGACCTACTAATACTTAACTACACAAATTTAAAAACATAAACTGCCACATGACCATAATATTAAAAGATCATAGATTCAGACCTGAAAGTTTTATTTATTAACAGAGAGGCAAATTACTTATCATATCATAAGTAGATACTTCTGTCTAATTTGTGGTAAATAGAATTTAAGGCTTCAATGATGCAGCTAGCCTTTCTTCATTGTTGGTAAGGTATTGTGTCTGAAGTTTTAACTTGTATTTAAGCTTGCATCTGTAGATTGAAAAATATCTGGATATTTAAATGTATCTAACTCTTTATAGTTATGTTTTTATTTTATTCAGATATTTAATGTCATTCAGACTTAGCCAGATTTTCCAAGTGATCATTGATCAGTTTTCTTGACCTCCCTCTAATTTGTTCAACTGTTGTCTTCCAATAAATAATACAGTACAAGGATGAACATTGGGTATGTAAGGAAACATTTAATTCAAGCCTTGTTCATGTTTTATAGATGAGGAAAATCACTGCCTTTAAGAAAATTGAAGTCCAAAATACGTGTACAATAAACTTAAAACTTGTAAGTAAGCTTCTGTCTGAAATCAGTTTCAGTAAATAAATTATTATAACCTCAGAGTCCTACTATGGCTTTATGAAGAGACATTGCTTCAAATTTCTACTTATTATAGAAAGTATTGTTTTAAGTTAAATTCCACCTATTTCTAAAATCCTTCTGAAATTTACTTTGATGAGAAGCAAAGTGAGGATAAGTAGTCAGTGGCACTGTTGAGGCAATAACTTGTGAGGAATATTTACAGATCTGGTTATTAGCCTCAGAAAGAGTTTAGTGACATGAATATTCTTGAAAGTTGTTACCTATATATGACATTGTAGTGAGTAGTGCAAAAAACCAAATTAATCCAGTTCATTAATTGTGTGTGTATTTCTGTTATTTTATAGTTAATGGTAGCAACCTAAGCCTCATTACCCCTTTGCTCAATAAATGTCAGTTGTTCCCTATTGGTTCAAATATAACAGAAATTCTTTTTTTGTATTGTAAATTACACACTCTTGACTCACAGGATTTTTTTCCCCATAGTTATTATATTTAACTCTTCTGTGATCTTATCACAGCCCTACCAGGCTATTACCCATACATAACCTTCAATCTTCTACCTCCATCAATTTGCATGGCCCATCCTATATTCTTGGAATACTTCCCCTCCTCACCTTTTCCTCTTAGACTTCCTGACTCCATTCAATTCTCAATATATCTTCATGCTGTGTACTTGTTCCTGCACTGTATGTGTTTCAAGTTAATTTATCTCCAAACACATCATTTCTCCCAGTATATTATAGAATTTTTGAGGATAGGCAGTTACATTTTTGTCTCTGTACCTAATGCAAAATTTGATATCTAGTACCTTGTTAATAAATACTTAATTGTATTCAATCACAGAGCCATTAAAATGTTGCATTATATTAAAAGGTATAACTGACAGGTACAGTTCCTTTATTTTCTCCCCTTTAGTAACACCTTGTCTTTCAAATGTACCACTAGAGTACTTATAAGAGGTCCATACTCACCCTCAATTAGTCAAATCACTTTCTATGGCTCCTGTTTTCCTTCAAGTTAATTTTTCAAAACAAAAATTGGCTTAATATGAAGACAGACTTTTCATTTGCTTTGAGTGATTAGAAAAAGGAATGCAATTAAATTGCAGGGGTTTCCCTCCTTTCTTTTAATTCAAAACTTTAGAGAGTAACTTTTCCATTAGCACAGAACAATATTGTATCACTCTGGAGATTTGGACCAAACTGTCCCTCCATGCGCAAGAATAGATTTTAGAGAAACACAGCACAGAATGAAGAGGTTTTGTTACTTTTTGCCCAGAAAACTCATCATTGCCTTCACAGGAGTAAGGGAGAGAGGGGGGACACCTCCTGCCATGCTTTAAGATTCTTCTTACATCATACTTGTTAAGGCCATAACTGATTCATCAATGTAATATTTCATCAATTTCTTGGGTAAGCCATATCAGGCTAGTTTTCTCACAATGTTCAATCTTGTGGCAATACTACTGTTGAACCTTTTATTATCCTCACACTCTTTCACAGCACATGCTCTGATCTACTCCTGCTGGGAGATGCACTTCTACATTAATGATTGTCTCTTCTCCACTACTAGCACAGTACATTACAAATGTGTAAGAAGCGCAAAAGAATTGTACCTTGGAAGGTCCATACCTATTCCAGGAGAACAACAGAACCAATGCAATCCATTAAACATTTATTAAGTGCCTACTATGTGCCAGGCACTGTGGTAAGCACTAGGGATGTGATTAATAAAAAGAGACAGCTGCTACTCTCAAGAATCTAAAGGGGGAGACAACATTAAAAAGGAGATAAAAAAGTGGAGGGGGCATCAAGGGGTAACAAATAAAGAATCTTTTTTGTCTAAAGAGTTGAAACCTTGAAAGGCAGCAGATACAAAGTGTAGTGAGCTGAGAGTCCAGTTTCTCCCCTCTACAAAGGAAAGCATTGGGAAGTATTTGTATACCACCCTTCAGTCCTCCAAATAGAGGGGAGAGGAAGCTGAGGAAGATGTTGTCAATCAAGGTTTTGATTAGTAGCATGATCATGAGCTTATGCTGGGAGGGGGGGTATCTTGTTTCCTGGAGTAGAAACCTCACAGACCATAAACGAAAAGTAACGTGAGACTTTTAAGATGCCTAAAAGCAGTGGTTCTCAAACCGTGGGTCGCAACCCCTTTGGGCGTTGAATGACCCTTTCACAGGGGTCACAGGGTCACCTAAGGCCATTGGAAAACACATATTTCTGATGGTCTTGGAAACTGAGACACTGTTCCTCTATCTGTCTTCAGGTGGGTCGGCCCACATGCAGATACGCCCACATGTGAGTATTAAAGGGTCACGACATTAGGCAGGTTGAGAATCACTGTGCTTAAAGGAATGGATAATAATGATGTTAGGGGGTGCCTCAGTTTACCAGTTGCATTAGAAGATTTGCTATTTATGTAATGGACAATTACTTTTTTTCTGATGTGACCAATTCCCAGTCTTCTTAGAAGCAATAACATTATTTATTATTATTATTATTATTATTAGGAAAAGGCTTCCTCATCTAGTGTTTTAATAGTGCATTGGCTACTATCTTGATCTAATATTGCTGTTTTCCCTAGATACAACCACAATTTTTCTTACTCATTATCTTTATTAACATTTTCTCAATCTACAGCAGCCACCACTCTGATGTTAAAAACTATTTGTAAGACTTCATAGATTGAAAACCTAATATTTGAGTTTCAATATTGTATTCATGAGGCATGGCATAGAGGATTAATGAGTCAAGACAAGTACTAGCTGTGTGGCCAAGGACAAGTTGCTTAGCTACTCAGTGCTCCTAAAACATGGGGTCTTATTTTTTTTTGTATCATGAAGCCCTTTTGTAATCTGTGGAAATTTAGGATTCCCTTCTTAGAATAATGTTTCTAAATGCATAAAATGAAATACTGACAATAACAAAGTAAATCAATTTTATTAAATACAATTTTTTAAACATTTAAAAGAAAATTAACCCCAAATAAATATTTTCTGCTATTAAGACAATTCTCTAAGACAACAAACTTTAGGGTAGTTGGAAATCTGCAGTAGTGGAGAGTTTCTGCACTTTCGCTTTACAGATGAACTCACTGGTCTTCTCTTTTCACCTTTTCTTCCAAAAGAAAATGCTACTTAGTAACACGATCAAGTGTCGAATCATTTATATTTGGTTTCTAGTCTCCTCACTGTGTTTCACATTCCCACAATTCAGCCTCACCTCATTCTGACACATTCAAAATATTCTAAGATGGCATTAAATGCCAGGAGGTTTAGCAAAATCACTGTTCTCATTTAAATGCATATAAGATATTCCTAAAGTTCACTCCAATAAGTAATAGCTTTTAAATACCTGGCGTTATGCAGAATGGGATACAGAACACTAGCTATTACTTATGTCTAAAAATGCATATCAATGACAAAACCTGAAGCCTGTCAAAGTTAGGGCTCCCATTCTACAAGTCAGTATTTAATAAATGATTATTTGATTTGTGAACACAAATATACACTGTCACTAACATTCATGTCTTGGAAGAAAGGCCAATAAAATTGTTGAAGATGAAAATAAAAGTAGTTATCCATGTGATATCTGAGGGTTGTGGCTACTGGCTATGATCACTACTGAAGCAATCCTTAATTTCAGTCACTTGACATCAGTAGATTTTATACCTGATCCATTTATTCCACACATCTCTTGTGACAGTGCTCAGATTAATACTGTGTTTAGACATCTGACAATAGAGTTCATTTAACAAGTATTATATGAAAAAGCATCCTTGGGCAGACGAAAATAAGAACTTTTATCTTTGTTGACTCTGATATGCCTTTAAAACAAACAAAAAAAATCTTTTCACTTCTGTGGAAGTTGAACTTCCTGTTCAACCTTTTCAGATACCAGATCTCTTGACCACTCCACTCATCACAACCTGCTCCAAGATACATTCTGATAATCAAATTAATCCTCAAGGGTAATTCAGTAAGAATTGTGCAGGTTTATAGGTGATTGTTATTTCAGAAATCAAAAAGTCCTACTTCCTCATTTTATACATGAGGAAACTGAAACTGGGACATTATGGTTAGAATAGCAATAATAATAATAATAATGAGGAAGAAGAGGAGCCAACAATAATTACTAACAGCAACAGTACTACAACAGTTATAACTAAACATTCCTTTAGCACTTGATATGTAATATCTCCAAAAATCACTACAATTTCCTTTTCCTGAGGTTATTTAGCGAAAGAGCAAAAACTACAACTGAGATCTATTATCTTCTAGTCTATTACTCTTTTACCTCTCAAGTGACTGATAAGAATTGCTTTGTTTCATCTATCAGAAGTGTTCGCATTTCAAATGGAAATAAAAATTTAAGTTAAAGGAATATGTTATTCAAGATATAAGTTACCTGGAAAAGGAAGGTGCTTGGGGATTTAGGGAAGCCTTTCAAGCGCCCTTGAGATGACATCAAAAAAGTGGCTGATTATCCTCTGATTAAAGAATAGTATGTAAATCTCACCATTGTCTGTTGTTCATTCATCATTGTAGTATTTTAGCTTCAAAGTGCAAGGTACAGCATGAAGGAAGAAATATTTTCCCTGAAAGAAACTAAAGGAGAATAGAAATCAAGACTTGAATATTTTAATTCCAGCTTTCTGTCTTCTCATGAAATGATGTGAAGGGATGAGGAAAGAAATAAGGATTTATATAGCACCTATGTTCCGGGCACTGTGTGAAACATTAAAAAAAAAAAATCATCTCCTTTAATCCTCACAATGACCTCATGAAGTTCGTGCTATTATTTATCCCAATTTTACAGTTGAGGAAACTGAGTCACCAGAAGGTAAGTTACTTGCCCAGAGGTACACAGCTAGTAAGTGCCTGAGGCCAGATTTAAACTTATCTTGAATCCAGTCCCAGCGCTCATTCTACTGATCCATATGCTGTCCCAGTGGGGACATGTGACATGTATCCATGTGCCGCTACAGACATTTTACTTTTCTTATACAATTATATAATATCTTCTCTTTTTTTTCCTCTTAACACAAGGATAAAAAATCATAGCTCTGCCTCTCAAGCATGTAAGTGGAGAAATAAATGTTTTTTCTTATTTTGTAAAAAAAAATGCATTTGCAATAAATTTATTGGAGACCATTCAACAATAAAAGAAACATTTCTTAAAGTTGACTATTTTGTATTTCAAGGTATTTTAGAATTATAGCACACACTGTTCATCTTAATCTAGTGAAGTGAGCTTTGTAGTTTGTCATTTTTATCATAGGGGAATTATTTGTTCTAAAGTTCTTATGAGGAAATATGGCATGTGGGAGATAAATAATTTCTTTTTTGGTGGAATAACAAAGTTATTTGACTGTATACCTGAATATTAATAGAAACATATTCACAAATAATTTTGGATCGATTTTTTTAATTACTTTAGTCATTTGGGAAAAAAGCACAAAATAAGTGCGTTAAAATATGATTCAAAACTGTTGTACACAAGTTTGTTCTGGAAAGAATCATCATCAGGAAATAAGGACAGAATCACTTGATCTGGAAAAAAACTAAACATTCCTAAGGATAAAGAGAGTTTGGTGTCACTAATTTCATTCTACTGTAACAAATAACTTACATTCAAAGTGCTAGAGTAACGCTTATATATGCTGTGTTCAAACTTCAAATTTGGAGACAGTCTCCAGACTACACAGTTACTTCAGTGGAGCTATTCTTCCTTGGTTGAATAAATTCCATCTTTAGCGACCCGATTTTTTTTTCCATTAATGTATACTTTATTTATTATAGATTTTTTCAAGTTTTCCACAGTTACATATCAAGAAGAAATTTTAGCATTCATTTTTACAAGATTTTGAGTTCCAATTTTTTTAATCCCTCCCTATCCTCCCCTCTTCTGAAAATGGCAGGCAGTGTGATATAGTTTATATATATTATTATGCAAAAATATTTCCATTAAAGTCACAGTTGTGAAAGAAGAAACAGATAAAAATGAAAGAAAAATAGAGTGAAAAATATGCTTCAGTTGACATTCAAATTCTATCATTTCTTTATCTACATATGGATAACATTTTCCTTTATGAGTCCTTTGTACTTGGATCATTGGGGTGGTGAGAAGACCTGAATCATTCATAGTTGATCATTATGCAATGTTACTGATTCTGTATGTGATGTTTTCTGGTTCTGTTAATTTTACTTTGCATCAGTTAAGGCAAATTTTTCCAGGATTTTCTAAAATCTTTCTGTTCATTATTTCTTACTACACAATAGTATTCTACTGCATTCATATATCACAGCTTGATATAGATAGTCATCCTCTCAATTTCCAATTCTTTGCAACCATGAAAAGGGCTGCTATAAATATTTTTGCACATGTACATAATTTTTTCCCCTTTTTTATGATCTCTTTGGAGATCATGGTTATGATGTTGCTGTATCATAGAGACCTAGTTATGATGTTCCTGTATCAAAGGGTATGCATAGTTTGGTTGTTCTTTGGGGATATCTCCAAATTGTTCTCCAAAATGGTTGGATCAGTTCACAACTCCACTAACAGTGTGTCAGTGTCCCAATTTTCCCACATCTTCTCCAACATTTATCATTTGTCTGTTTCATTATGTAAGCCGATCTGATAGGTATGAGGTGGTATCTCAGAGTTGTTTTAATATGCATTTCTTTTATCAAAAGCAATTTAGAGAACTTCTTCATATACTTTAGATAGATTTGATTTTTTTTTTCATCTGAAAGCTGCTTATTCATATCCTTTGACAATTTATCCATTGGGGAATGACTTGTAGTCTTATAAATTTGACTCAATTCTCTATATTTTTGAAAAATGAGGCTTTTATCAGAGATATTTGTTGTAAAGATTGTTTCCCAACTTTCTGCTTTCCTTCTAATCTTGGTTGCATTGGTTTTGTTTGTACAAAAGTTTTTAATTTAATATATCAAAATTATCTATTTTACATTTTGTAATGCTTTCTATCTTTTGCTTGGTCATGACTTCTTCCCTTCCCCCTACATCTGACAGGTAGCCTATTCTTTGCTCTTCTAACTTGCTTATGGTATTACCCTTTACATCTAAATCATGCACCCATTTTTACTTTATCTTGGTGAGATGTGAGATACAGTGTGACATGTGTCTATACCTAATTTATGTCCCATTGTTTTCTAGTTATCCCAGCAATTTTTGACAGATAGTGAGTTCTTATCCCAAAGGTTGGGGTCTTTAGGTTTCTTAAAACCAAGGTTACTATATTCATTGATTGCTGTGTCTTTTATACCTAATCTATTCCACTGATCCACCGTTCTATTTCTTAGCCAGTACCAGTTAGTTTTGATGATTGCTGCTTAATATAGTTTGAAATATGGTATTGCTAGGCCACCTTCCTTTGTATTTTTTCCCCATTAATTTTCTTTATATTCTTAACCTTTTCTTCTTCCATATTGAATTTTGTTATTATTATGCTTCTCTGTGGTTTTGATATTAGAGGTCAAATTTTTGGTTCAGTTCTAGTCTTCTCCTTATGAAAGCTTGAAATCCCTCCATTGCATTGAATGACCTTTCTTTCTCTTGACTCATTATGCTTAATTTTCCCAGGTAAATGATTCTTGATTGTAGTCCTAGATCTTTTGCCCTCCAGAATATCATGTTCCATGACTTCCAGTCCTTTCACGTTGCAGCTGTCAAGTCCTATTGTGACTCCGCAATATTTGAATTGTTTCTTCCTAGCCGCTTGTAGTATATTTTTTCCCTTGATCTGATAGTACGGAAATTTGTGTAAAGGTTCTTTGGGGTTTTTATTTTGGCATGTCTTTTCTAAGATGATCAGCAGATTCTTTCAATGTCTATTTTGTCATCTAGTTTCAGAATATCAGGACAGTTTTCCTTGAAAATTTATTGAAAGATGCTGTCCAAATCCTTTCAATTAATCCAATGATTCTGATCTTCTCTTTCTTGGATTCATTTTCCAGGTCAGCTGTTTTCCCAATGGAACATTTTACATTTTCCTCCATTTTTTCATTATTTTGAATTTGTTTGATTGGTTCTTCATGTCTCATGGAGTCATTAGTTTACTTGCCCAATTCTATCTTTTAAGCTGTTGTTTTCCTCAATTAGCTTTTGTTTTTTCTTTTTATATCTGGCCAATTATACTCTTTAAGGAGTTGTTTGCTCCAGTGGATTTTGTATCTTCCTTTTGAATTGACCAATATTACTTTTTAAGCAGTTTTTCAGACTTGATATTTCCCCCCCATAATTCTCTTGCATCACTCTCATTTCCCATTTTTTCTTCTACCTCTCTTTTATGATTAAGATCCTTTTTGAGCTCTTCTATAAGTTCTTTTTGGGCTTGAGGCCACTTCCTATTTTAATTTAGTATTTTGCCCACAGGTGTATTGACATCATTATCCTCTTCTGTGTTTGTGTCTTGGTCTTTCCTATTACTGTAATAACTTCCTATGGTCAGATTGTTGAAGTTTTTGGTGTTATTGTTGCTAGCTCCTCTGTTTTTTGGCCATTTTCCTGTCTTTTAAATGTGATTTCTGCTCCCAGGATGGAAGGGATTCACTCTCAGGCTTCTTGCGTCAGTGGCTGTAGGTTCTGACTGCTTACCTGGTGCTGCCGCATTCAAGTTGCCCTGAGGCCTGTGGGAGACTTTAATGTCTGGTGTTATACTGAGAGGAAGGGGAGTGACTGGCACTGCTGTAGGCCATAGGGGTTTTGCAGCTTAATTGGTGATGAGCTTGGGTCCTAGTATTGGAATCTGGCATGTGTTGAGCCCCCGAGGTGTTTTCCTACATTTCCCTGGGGCTATACTGTAGCCTGTGGAGGTCTGGACTACATGGAAGGTACCTGTTTTCCCTAGGATGTCCTGAAGCAAGTGGAGATCTTGCCTACTTTTACTGTATACTAGAGGATGACTTTCTAGGACTCCACTGAAACATGTTGAGGTCTGACCTTCTTTCTTGTCATACTGGAAGGTGCCTGCCTATCTGAAGTTGTGCTGAAACACATGGAGGTCTGGCTAATAGAGGATGCTTGGGGGCTACACTGAATCACTTGGTGGTTTTTAGAGCTGGAGTCTGCTGGTTCCCCTGGCTACAATGAGGCACATACATGGCTGGACCTGGTGTTGGCATCTACCTATTCCACAACACTGGGGCTCAGGATCTCCCACTGATTTGCCGAGATGAGGCTCGCTTGCTGTCTTACTTCCTGTCCTAGAATTTGCTCCTCTTTTCCCAAGTGAAACTGACTTTTCTTCTTTATTCTTAAGTCTTGCGTTCTACCCCATCTTTATGCTGGCTCCACTATTCTAGGATTTGTTCTGGTGCACTATTTTATAATTGTTTAAAGGTGAATATGGGAGAGCTACAGTGATTTGCTACTTACTCTGCTATCTTGGCTCCTGGAAGTAAAGAAATGTTTCATTTCCATATTTTAAATTATTTGCTTTAATATTAATATTTTTTAAAATTTTGAGTTCTAGATTCTCTCGCTTATTCCCACCCCTTCCCCACCCACTGAGAAAAGTAACAATATATCATCAATTATAGATGTGGAATTATGCAAATCACTTTTCTGTACAAGATATATCACAAGAAAAGAAAGGAAAAAAGGGAGGGAGCCAGGAAGGAAGGAAATTATACTTCAGCTTACATTCAGAGTTCATCAATTCTCTTTCTGAAAGTGGATAGCATTTTTTTCATCATGGGTTTCTTCAAGTAGTCTTAGATTACTGTGTTGATTAAAGTAGCCAAGCCTTTCACAGTTGATCATTATTAAAATCTTGTTACTATATCCAGCAAATCCCTGTTGTCATTTAACTTTGCATCAGTTCATATAGTCTTGCCATATTTTTTCTCAAACCAACCCCCTTATCATTTTTTATTTAATTAATTAATTTAATTTTAGTTTTCAACATTCATTTCCACAAAATTTTGAGTTACAATTTTTTCTCCAGGTCTTTTGCCTACCCCCACCCCAAAATAACATACTTACTGAATACCCCTTCCCCCAATATGTTCTCTCTTATATCATCCCCCATCACTCCCCCTAACTTTCTAGTAGGGCAAGATGGATTTCTATACCCCAGTGCCTGTATATCTTATTTCCGAGTTGCATGTAAAAAAACAAATTATTGTTTATACATTTGTTTTAAAACTTTGAGTTCTAGATTTTTTCCCTTCTTCCCTCCTCACCCACACCTACTGGGAAGATAAGCAATTCAATATAGGTTGTATATGTATAGTAACCCAAATCATTTCCATAGTAGTTATATTGTGAAAGAGTAACTATATTTCCCTCCATCCTGTTGTACCTCCCACTTATTCTGTTTTCTCCTTTGACCCTATCCCTTTTCAAAAATGTTTGCTTCTAACTACCCTCTCCCCCAATCTGCCCTCCCTTCTATCATCCCCCCTCTTATCCCCTACCACCCTATTTTCCTGTAGGGTAAAATACCCAATTAGTGTGTATGTTATTCCCTCCTTAAACTAAATTCAATGAGAGTAAGGTTATCCCATTCCCTTTCAGCTTCCTGCTCTTCCCCTCCATTGTAACAGTTTTCTCTTTCCTATTTTATATGAGATAATTTACCCTAATCTATTTCTCCCTTTCTCCTTCTCCCAATAGATTCCTCTCTCACCTTTTAATTTTATTTTTTAGATATTATCCCTTCATATTCAACTCATCCAGTGCCCTTGGTCAATGTATACAATGTACATACATGTGCCCACACTCACATATATATTTATATACACATACACCCTCCTATACGTATATGTGTATGTATACATATATATGTATGAATATATATGTATGTATACATATACATACACATACATATACACATATGTACATATATATAATATATATACACGTATATATTTTTATATATATATCTTCATACTGAGAAAAGTCTTATGAGTTACAATTATCATTTTTCCATGTAGGAATGTAAATAGTTCAACTTTAATAAGTTCCTTATGATTTCTTTTTCCTCTTTCCCTTCTCATGCTTCTCTAGGTTCTCGTATTTGAAAGTCAAATATTTTTTAGTCCTAGCTCTTTTGACCTCTGGAGTATCTTATTCTAAGCTCCTTGATCCCTTAATGTAGAAGCTGCTAGGTGTTCTGTTATCCTGATTGTGTTTCCACAATACTCCAGTTATTTCTTCCTGACTGCTTGCAGTATTTTCTCCTTGACCTGGGAACTCTGGAATTTGGCTACAATATTCCTAAGAGTTTTCTTTATGGATTCTTTTTCAAGAGGTGATCAGTGAATTCTCTCAATTTCTATTTTGCCCTCTGGTTCTAGAATATCAGAGCAATTTTCCTTGAAAATTTCTTGAAAGATGCTGTCTAGGTTCTTTTTTTGATCATGGCTTTCAGGTAGTCCAATAATTTTTTAAATTATCTCTCATGGATCTATTTTGAAAGTCAGTGGGTTTTTCCAATGAGATATTTTCCCATTGCCTTCTATTTTTTCATTTGTTTGAATCTGTTTTATAGTATCTTGATTTCTTATAAAGTCATTAGGTTTCAACTGCTCTAATCTAATTTTTTTAAAAATTTTTTTTATTTTATTTTAGTTTACATCATTCATTTCCACAAAATTTTGAGTTACACATTTTCCCCCCATCTTTCCCCTACCCACCACCCCAAAACAGCCATCCCATTGTATAACCCCTCCCCCAATCTATTTTCTTCTATGTCCTTCCCCCTCACCCCTCTGACTTTCTGGTAGGGCAGGATGGATCTCCCTACCACAGTGCCTGTGTATCTCAAGTTCTAGTTGGATGTAGTTAATAATAATAATAATAATAATAAAAATTTTGTATATATATATATATATATATATATATATA
>JAQQSV010011539.1:0-12981 GCA_028646515.1 Pseudochirops corinnae | reverse complement strand
TATCTTGCCCAAAGCCTCTTTAATTCTTTCATTCTTCTACCATCAGAAATTTTAAAAAGAAATTTACTTTCTATAATTCTAAAGTGATATATTCCTGCTTGACTTTCCCATCATAATCAGGAAGGCAGGCAATTGATTTATTGTCTAGTATGTAATTGAAAGAACTGTAGAATTAAAGAGGTACCAGTATCGCTTGCCCTTTAAAGCTGCTTTTTGTTAACCTATAAAAATAATTGTTTCCTAAACTTACTTTTTTTTACAGGCCCAAAATTTCTCGTGTTGTCAATCAGGAGAATAAGAGAAAACTCTAGAAGGTGGACAACAGCAACCTTAAGAAAGTGGTTTTCCTAACATCTCCTTGTGGGTCAGTGTTTATATTTCCCTGATTTGGAAGACTCTTCAAGTCTGATAGCATGTCTTTGGAGTTATATATCTTTTGGTATACCCAAAGTATGTACTTAGAATGTTCTTTGTGACAGCTGCATTCGTGATAATAATTTCCCTCTTGAATGTTTCTCTATGGTCATGGATGTGCCTATACTAGAGGGGCGATTATCCTTGAAGTGTAAGAATATGAGAGCGTTGCGATAGCAATAGCTTACTACTAAAACTAATTTCCTTTTCCATGACATCACAAGTGGACTGAAGAAGGTCATAAATATTTAGTTTATCAACTATAGAAACTCCAAAAACAGGGTTATTAAACAGTTATAGATAACCAAAGACAGTACAGGTATATCAGCATCCCAACCCAAATGGCCTTGGTATTGCCTGATAAATTCATCATAGCTTCATGCAAAATTAAAGGTGGCATGACAGGGAACTTAATGTAAGAAAGTACTTTCAAATGGTCTTTATGATACATAACATTTTTGATTTTATTAATTGATGCAGTAATACTTGTTTCATCAGATTTTATAAGGAATGGGAGAGAAATCCAGGCTAAATCAAAACTTTTAATGCAATACAGAACTCCAGTCCAATTCTTACTTTTAAAAGAATCTTGCCTACTCTATTCTCTACATGAAGTCAATCAAACTTGAAGTGCTACTCTTTGGTAAAGGAAAGTTTACCACCTTTCAGGACAGCCTAGTTGACTGCTTAAAAAACTCTGAATTCTTTTCAATTTACCAAGCTTAAGCATATTTCTCTGCTGTTCCCCAAAGATGTTTCATTTCTGAATTTGTAGACAAAAGAGAAAAAAAATCCATATACGA
The DNA here is from genome assembly GCA_028646515.1 of Pseudochirops corinnae. Lineage (NCBI taxonomy): Eukaryota > Metazoa > Chordata > Mammalia > Diprotodontia > Pseudocheiridae > Pseudochirops > Pseudochirops corinnae. Next base: position 11,764 of record JAQQSV010011539.1, on the reverse strand, counting down.
GCTATTTACAAGTGACTCTTTTCTAAGATTTTATTAACGGGCAGTTTATTGACCACCAAATTTAACCTTAATTTATGCAATTTCATAGCCTCATTCAAATTTTTGTCTCTCGGATCAATTGTTTTTAGATAAATTGTTTTTCTAATAAGGACTTTTTCTTGTATTTGCCAAGTAGCTTATCTGAAGTATTATTTTTCCAAAGCTAAACATTTCAATTTTCTTGAAATATGTATCCTACCCGCATTTTTTTTGTAAGATCTTCATCGTACCAGTCTGAAAACTCTAGAAAATCAACACATTCAAATGCACTTCTTAAAATAAGGCATGCTCACAGGGAGAAAATTGAATATATAAATATATAGAAACATGAGATAAAAATAAAGTAAAAATAATTCCTATTTAATGTGAGGAATCTCACTTTGAATTCCCAGTTCTGTAAAAATCTTCTCTCTTCCTTTCTAGGTTGTTCTGCATCTGAATATCATTTTTCTTTCTAAGAGAACAAGGAATGCAATCTTATTATGTTATCTTGTGCATTTTCTACATGCTTCAGATTATAATTGGAGTCTTTGGGAATGTTTTACTCCTTCTCCTGTATAGTTTTAACTTAATCACTAGCCAAAGAATAAGACCGATTGATGTGATTTTTATTAATTTGGCCCTTTCCCACATTGTGATGATTCTCTTCAGGGGAATTCCATTGGCAATCCAAGCTTGCATTCAGAAAATTTTCCTGAGTGACATTGAATGTAAAATCATAATTTATATACAAAGAGTGTCCCAAGGTCTTTCCCTTTGTACTACTTGTCTCCTGAGTGTCTTCCAAGCCATTGCCATCAGTTCCAGCAGCCCTAAATGGGTAAAATTCAAAGCTACAACTCCAAAGTGCATTGTTCCATCCTGTGTCTTCATACGGTACTCAATCTGTTGATAGATGTGGTTGTGCCTCTGTATGTGAGTGGCCCTAAGAACCACACAATCAGTAACCTCAATGGGAACCTAGGGTTTTGCTCTATAGATTGGCATGCTGTGTCTGTCTCAAAGATTATTATTTGGAAGACACTTTATGATTCAGTGTTTTGAGGGCTCATGGCCATTGCCAGTGGCTACATGGTGTTGGTTTTGTTCAGACACCTACGGCAAGTTCAATACCTTCATAACATTATTGCCTCCCCAGAGACTAGAGCCACCAAAGTCATCCTGTTACTTATGATTATCTTTATATGCTTTTATTCAGTTGCTTCTATCTTTCTAGTTATAATGGAAAATTCTAATGAGAGAGCTAGGTGGGTGATATACATCTCTGTCTTTTTGACCTCTTCTTACTCTACAATCAGTCCCTTTATTTTAATCAGTAGTGACTCACAGATCCTCAATTGTTGTAATGTTTTCAAAAGGATGAGCAATTCTTATCATCACTCATTAAGATCTCAGAACAAGTACATTTAACCTACAGTCATGGAATTAAAAAAAAAACAAACCAGTCCTAAAAGAGGACACTGGAACAAAGGTCGAGTTTTTTCTCAATTAGAAAATGATGATTTTCCTTTCTTGAAGTTTTTGCTCTTTTCTATATGCATTGTACTGTCCACAACAAGAAATTTGGGGTCCAAATGAAAAGGGGGGAATGTTCACTGAAGCTTGGTAAAAATTGTGGTCTATAAGAGTAAGCAAGGTGGGATTTATTTTGTTATTTTTTTTTCTTGGAGTTCAGTTTCTTAGGTTTATGAAAAATTGTAAACATCTGAAGGCTCAATCTCCTTTGAAACCTGGTAATTCACAACTGTGCAGAATTATGTAGGTTGCATGTCTTCTGCGTCTGAGCCTATTAATCAAAAGTGTATTTATATTCTGAGGTCAGATATTGACTTAGTGCTTGCTTTTGCAAAGAGGTTTAGCCATTATCAAGATGCCCTGGATAACCCATATGTTGGTGCTCTCTTGGTTGGGTGATGTGGGGAGAAGAGACCTCTGATAGAGAGAGGGAGCCTCTGATACCAACCCTTGTGAGAACATGTAAAGCCAAGCACAAGCATCTTTCCAGAGGACTACAGGTTCTGATCACATAGTACAGTGAACTCTCTATTCAGCAGTAAACTAAAGCAAATCATTCACAGAAACCAAAGTACAACATTCACAATGTTACAACATAAAAAACTTATCACTAAAGTGGCCACGGAGTTTTAAAGAAAAGATATCATTCAATAAGTCCTTAACTTAGTCATCCTTAAGGAGAATGCCTCCTTAAGGGACACAAAGTACAATCATTCAGTAAGTCCTTAACTCAATCATTCTTAAGGAGCAAGCCTCTTTAAGGGACACAAAGTTTAAAGGTCAAATTTCTACATCCCTAGGTCACAGTAAATCATGGTCTTCTCAGTTAGTATGAAGTACCCAAGAAGAGGTCTTTTCATCTTGACTCAAGGCTGACTCCCAAATTCCATGGTTCCTCTTCCATGGTCCCAGCTTTTGCCTGAATTTACTCAACTGTCACTTGGTTTCAGAGGTAGGCAGCTCTTAACTCCTCATTCAGCTCCTTGTCCACTTCCTCATCCAGTTCCCATTCCATATTGAAGCACACAGAGTCCAGTCCACTTCAAGTCCTTCACAGTTTGTGTTTCTGGGAAGATAAAGCTTAATAGAACCACAATAACATTCATAACACTTTTCCAGCACCACCATCAATTCACTATCTGCCTGTGAAATCAACACAAATTCACCAATAAGGTCTGAGAACTCGACACACATCATCAATACAGTCCCAGGACCTCTTAAACCCTTCTCCAGGACTTCTGGAAACAGACAACATGAAAATCCTCTTTCAGAGCTTCCAGTAAGGTCCCAGGGCTTCTGTACAAAGTATCACAAACAAAAATCAACACGGATAGAACAGACAAACAGAGTGCTAGCTTCCACAGCCATTCTTCTTCTCACTTCTGCTCTCTCCAAGTTTGGACTTCTTTGTTTATGGTCATTGGCTCTTCCCTGTTCCAACCCTTCCTCTTGCATTAGCAAGTTCCTCTCACTATGGGTTTCACAAATTCTGTTTCTTAACAAAGACTTGGTACAATCAGGGTAAGAATCAAAAGAAACTTGAACTGAAACAAGGTGCTAATTAAATAGCTGAAACAAGGAACTAAGTACTTATTTGCTTGCCATTATAGAACACTGGAACACTGAGACCTCTGATAGAGAGAGGGGACCTATGATACCAAACCTTGTGAGAACATTGGAACACTGGACTAGAATAAAATGCTAAAGGAAAGTATGGGGCTTACTGAGATTGAGATAGTTGTCTGTTGTTTTCTAATTATTGTATTATTTTGCTGTGCCTAGAGCACAGACTGGAGCAGCAGCACCTCCACATGTAAGGATGGGGGAGGATGAGCTGCCCTGGAGTTGGGATGGTACATGACAGAGACAGAAGTTTGGGGTAGGAGTCCCTAGAGCCTGCTGTGCCTGTACTTAGGCAAGAACAGGGAGAGCTTGGAATGGAACAGGCCCTTCCCCCATGAGGTGAGACATGGAGGAGGAGTGAAGAGCTGCCTGTAAGTGAACTCAGGCAGAAGCCAGGACTGGTCAACCTCTGGATCTGCAGAAGGAGGAACCACAGAACTTGGGACTCAGTCCTGGAGCAAAATGAAGGCTTTGCAGCAAAGTAGGAGCAATGGTCACGCTTTCTTTCTGCATCCCCCTGGGATGGGATGGGACCCAGCAGTTGGAGTCATCTATGGTGGGATGGGGGAAGTGTCATAACCCCTGAGGACCCACCTTGTTGGTTTTGTTGCCCAGCCACCCCTCAGGACTTGGAAACAGGGCTGGAACATTGTTAGAACTTGAATTCTTTGGTTCATTAGTTCATGTGTGAAACTGAGAGCACCAGTCAGGAACCTGCCACAGCAGCATGGGGAGAAGAAAAGACACAGTCCCAAGAGGACTTTACTTGTATACTTTGTTTTGGATTAAGGGGATTATAACCTATTGTGACCTAGGGATGGAAGGTGTTGTGCATTCTGCTACCCCTGGGGAGGTGCTGTGTAAAGAAAAACCTTGGCCTGGTATCCCCTCATTATGTAAACATGTATTTTGGAAAAGTCTATCTTATATCATGTACTTTTGTGTCTGTTTAAAGCCATGTGGCCTCCCTGATAATATGTCATTATGTTGTTATAAGGTTCAGTTTTGAATAAATAGAGGACTTTTTACTTTTTTTACCTTGTGAGTCAACCCCTTAAAATATATATATATATATATATATATATATATATATATATATATACACACACACATTCACAGCAGCAGCTCTCAGGTGTGCTGTGCTGATTTATATTACATGGTCCCATCTCTCATGGAAAAAACCTTAATTGCAACCAAGTTCAATATACTTATATTCTCAGGATCAATGGCCAGAGAGGTTAAAGATTTGCACAAGTCTACACAAATAGTGAATATCAGAGAAATTTTAGATGACATTTTTCCTCACTAGAAAATCCACAGACCTACTCACTGTGTCTTGTTGTGCCTTCTTCTCTACATTTAGCAAATAACTTTATTTTCCTAACATTTTTTCTCTTGAAATAATATTTTTTTTCTTTTTCATCAAATATATCCCAATTTTGCAAACATTTATAAAGAGAAATGAGATATGGGGATTATAGGAAGAGAGAGGAAATGAGAGCAAGAGAGAGAATAAAGGAGAAAGAAACAGACACACAGAGACAGAGACACATACACACAGTGAGACAGACAGACAGAGACAGAGAGACAGACAGAGAGATAAAGAGTCAATTCAACAAAATTAGCCAAAATTTTGAAAAGAACTGACAGTATATGCAATGTGACTGTTTGTTCGTCATGGTGAAATGAGAATACTTAATTTTGAGTCAGAGTTTAAAGGTCCAACATCTCGTTATTTTACTTACTTATTGCATGGTCACTGGCAAGTCCTTTACACTCTGTTCATCATGGACTTGGTCTGACAACAAAACTAAATATAGAATAGGACTGAGAAAATTCAGTAATCTTGCCAAGTCTAAATAATTCTTTCTACTCACGCAATTTTCAATAACTTGAAGTCAGAAACAGCTATCAGAAACCTAGTTGTCACAATTGATTGCTGCCCTATGGTAGGCCCATTTTTCCAAAATCATATAAGCCGTGATCCTGCCACCATAAGAGTCTCTGACTTTTAAAAGTGCCTTTGACCTTTTTAATTAAAATTTACGTATTAAAATTCTCATATTAATTGTAAAATTACTAATTTCCCAGAAATAATGAAAAAATGTTCTAAATCACTATTGATTAGAGAAATGCAAATTAAAATGACTCTGAGATACCACATCACAACTGTTAGATTGACTAACCTGAAAAAACAGGGAAACGATAAATGTTGGAAAAGATATAGAAAAATTGGGACACTAATGCATTGTTGGTGGAGTTGTGAACTGATGCAACCATTCTGGGGAGCAATTTGGAAATAAGCCCAAAGGGTTATAAAATCATGCACACCTTTTGATCAAGCAATACCACTTCTAGGTCTGTATCCCAAAGAGATCATAAAAATATGAAAAGGACCTTCGTGTGCAAAAATATTTATAGTGGCTCTTTTTGCATACATGAATAAATTAGAGAAAATAGAATTCAATGAATTGGGCATGCAATTGAAAAAGCAAGAAAAAGAAAAAATTGAAAATCTCTAATTAAATACTAAATTAGTAATAATGAAAACCAAAGGAAAAATTAATAAAAATTGAAATTAAGAAAGCTATTGAACTAACAAATAAAACTAAGACTTGGTTTTATAGAAAAAAACAATAAAATTGATAGATTTTTAGTCAATATGATAAAAAGAGAAGAAAACCAAATTATGAGCATCAAAAATGAAAAGGGTGAATCTACGTCCAATTAAGATGAAATTAAAACAATAATTAGGAATTATTTTATGTAATTGTAGGCACATAAATTTGACAATCTTAGTGAAATGGATGAATATTTACAAAAGTGTAAGTTGCCCAGATTAACTGAGGAGGAAGTAAATTATTTAAATAACCCCATCTCAGAAAAAGAAATTGAACAAGCCATCAGCAAACTCCCTAGGAAAAAAATCCCCAGGATCAAATGTATTTACTAGTGAATTCTAATAAACATTTGAAGAACAATTGATTCCAATACTCTACAAACTATTTGGGAAAATAAGTGAAGAAGGAGTCCTCCCAAATTCTTTTTATGACACAAATATGGTACTAATACCTAAATCAGGAAGAGATAAAATAGAAAAAGAAAATGATAGACCAAATTCCCACTTGAATATAGATGCAAAAATTTTAAATAAAATATTAGCAAAAAGATTACAGCAACTTATCACAAGGATAATACACTTTGATCAGGTTGGAATTATTCCAAGAATGCAAGGATGGTTAATATTAGGAAAACCTTCAGTATAATTGATCATATCAACAATAAAACTAGCAGAAATCACATGATTATCTTAATAGATGCAGAAAAGGCTTTTGACAAAATACAACATCCATTCCTATTAGACACACTACAAAGTATAAGAATAAATAGAATCTTCTTTGAAATAATAGGTTGCATCTATTTAAAGTCATCACCAAGTATTTTTTCTAATGGGCATAAGCTAGAAGCATTTCCAGTAAGGTCAGGAGTGAAACAAGGAGGTCTACTATCACCCCTCTTATTCAATCTGGCACTAGAAATGTTAGCAAACACAATTAGAGAAGAAAAAGAAATTGAAGGAATCAAATTAAGCAAAGATGAGACTAAGCTATCACTCTTTGCAGATGATATGATGATATAGAACATTTCTGAAGAACTTGTGATGAAAAATGCTAACCACCTCCAGGAAAAGAACTCTTGGTGTTTGAATACTGACTGAAGTTTGAAACATACTTTATTACTTTCTTGCTCATTATTTTCTTTTGCAACATAGTTAATATGGAAAGTTTTTGCACGACTGCACCTGTATAATCTATATAACCAAATTTCTTGGTTTCTCAAGGAAGGGGAAGCAGAAAGAGATAATTTGGAATTTAATTTTTCAAAAAAGATGTTATTTTTGTTTACATGTAATATGAAAAAAATTCAATGAAACACATTTTTTATTGTATTAGAGCTAGAAAAGGGACAGCCACCCAGCTGAACTCTCCCAATATTTCGGTCCAAACAACTTTAATTAATGCCTTGAAATAAAATATTTGAATGGCAATGACAACAAGAGTTTGGGGTTAGAAATTGTTCTGGCCTAAGAAAACTTAAGAGCTTAGCAAAAGAAGCCTGTGACACCTGGATGGAGGCCTGTCTGGGGCTAACACATGTGTATTGGAAGCAGTGACCACAAGAATGGTAGCAGCTTCTTTAGTTCTCACCCCAGAGACAGCAAGGAATTTGTACAATTGGTCAGAAAGAAATAAGGGGTTACCCTTTGTTGGCACTGGGTGTCATTAGTAATAATTGGCAACTCTTTTGCCCATACACATTTCTGGGTCACACTTCCAAAGTGGAGAGCAGTGATGGCATTCAGTAAAAAGTAGCTGGGACCCTGTTCATAGTTTCTAAGGAAAACATAAATGCTTGGGAATTCACAAGTAAAACAAAACATAAGAAAAAAACAAATAAACAAATAAATAAAAAAAACCTGACCTGGATAATAGATCCAAGAAAGAATTTTTTTTTTAAAATTGAACTACCTAAAAGCCATGATCAAGGAAAGAACCTAGATACGATATTTAAACACATTATCAAAGAAAACTGCCCTGATGTCCAGAAGATAAACTAGAAACTGAAGGATTCCCCTGATAACCTTTTGAAAGGTGTATTATAGCCAAATTCATAGCATCCATGTCAAAAAGAAAATATTTTAAGCAGTCACAGAGAAATAATGCAAATATTATGAAACCAGAGTCAGGATGAAATAAGAGTTAGTGACTTCCAAAGCAAAAGAGAGGATGAATTGTAATAATATATTCCAGAAGGAAGAGTTAAGATTGATACCAAGAATAACCTTCCCAGCAAAATTTAGTTCAATCTTTCAGGGGGAAAATGGATATTGAATGAAATTGAGGACTTTGAAACATTCCTGATGAAAAGACCAGAGTTGAATGGAAAATTTGACATTTAAATATGTCTTAATAAAAGCAACAAAAATGTAAAAGTAAAATAAAAAAGACTAATCCTAAAGGACTTAATAAAATTAAACTGTTCATATTCCTATATGGGAAGGTACATGTAACTCCTAAGAACTTTATCATTATTAGGCCAGTTAAAAGGAATTTACATAGACAGAGGTCATGGGTATGAGTCAATTACATTGGAATGATGTAAAAAAAATGAAGGGTTGACAATGAGGGATGCCCTGGGAGAAGCAGGAAAGGAAAAGTACAATGGGAAATATATTTTTCAAATTAAAGAGGCAGGGAAAGAAGAGCTAGTACAATAGAGGGGAAAATAAGCAGTGTAGAAGATAATGTTTGAATTTTACTCCAATTGGGATTGGTTCAAACTGTAAAGAAAGCGTTTGCATACTCAGGTGTGTATAGTAACGTAACTTCCCAATAGAGATAAGAGATAAATAAGATAAGAGAAGGGTTGGGGGAGAGGGTAAAATGGATGGCAGATTAAGGGAGGCAGTGAATGGAATCAAAATAGACTGTTGAAGAGGAATAGGAGAAAGTAACAAAAAGAGAAACAGAGAGACTGAGACAGAGAGACAGACAGAGACGGAGTCAGGGAGGGAGGGGGGAACAGAAGAAAAAAGTGATGGAGGAAAATACAGAGCTGTTATACATAATTGTATATGTGAATGGGATGAGCTCACTCAAAAAATTGGAAATAGCAGAATGGATTAGGCAACAGAATTCAATGATATAGTTTACAAGAGACACATTTGAAACAGAAAGACATAGTCACTGTTAAAATAAAAGTCTGGAGCAGAATCTATTATGTTTCAGCTGAACTGAGAATGGCAGGGATAGTAATCATGATAGAGCAACTACGTATCACAGTGGAGATAGTACAGTCTAGTGTTAGGAAGAACTGAGTTCAAATCCAGCCTCAGATACTTACTAGTTCTGTGACCCTGAAAAATTCACGAAATCTTTTTTGCCTCAGTTTCCTCAGCTGTAAAATGAGCTGGAGAAGAGAATGAAGTGGCAAATCACTCCCAAAATATTTGCAACAAAAGCCCAGTACAAGTAACAGAGTTAGAAATGACTTGAAGAACTAAACAACATAAATAATTTTCTCAAAGAAAAAGTAAAAATAGACCTAAAAATAAAGAAACTATATTATGCTAAATGGTGCCATAGAAAATGAAGTGATACCAAAAATTTTTACATGAAATTTCCCTGAAAAAGCCTTTATTTCTCAAATATATAATGTAAGTATAGAACTGAATCAAATTCATAAAAATAAGAGCCATATCCTGATTGATAAATGGTGAAAAGATATAAACAGGCAATTTTCAGAAGAAAAGACCAAGGCTATTGATACCCATATGTTAAAAAAAAAATGTTCTAGGTCCTTATTGATTAGAGAAATGAAAGCTAAAACAACTCTGAGGTACCACCTCACAATTACCAAGAACAACAAATGCTGCAGTGGTTGAGAGAACAACTTACACTAATCTACTGGCAGAACAGTGAACAGGTCCAAACATTCTGGGAAACAATTGTGTCCAAGTAGCTATAAAACTGTATATACCCGTTGCCCCAAAAATATCAAGATTGGGTCTGGCCCCCAAAGAGATCAAAGAAAATTGAAAAGGACCTACAACATTACTGCAAAACATCATGTTAAAAAGCATGGAAGCAGGCACATATCCTCGCATCACTTTATTGATGGCTGAGAAAGTGCAGAAACATTGTGTATTACATCCCCCAGGTGGATCCTCATGAAACTGACATACAGTACTGATGAACTGCTCCAGGCAAACAAATCTTGCCGTGATTTTCCTTAAGCCCTCATAAGTGACAATTGTTTGTCATTTTGTCGAACACTGTTTACAGACCCCTTTTCGACTCCTGACATTCTCCTGGAGTTGTTGAACAGCAAAATTCCTAACAACTGTTTCTCAGCCCTTTCTGAAATCACAGTGATTTTGGGTTGATGACCCTCTTCCAGATGATGGATCAGCCTATTAAGAAGGACTCAGGCAAGAATCTTGCCAGTAACAACTAAGGGAGAGACAGACAATAGCCCCCCTTCCTTATATACCAGGCTTGAGTCATGATTGTCACAGGACAAACTATTTCCCTTTCCTTTTAGAAAGAACAACAAAGACATCTTTGAACTCCTGGGGGATAACCTCCTCTTGCCATATAACCTGGCACCTTGTAAATCTCAACTGAAAGGGAGACACCACCAGGCACTTTGACATACAAGATGGACCTAATGGCATTCAAAGCCTTTACTTTCAATTGGAAGTTTGGCCAGAAAGGAATTGACTTCAACTTGAGTTATAAAACTTCAGCATTGGTTGATGCTGGGTCTGTTGAGAACGCTATGAAAATGTTTAGCCCGCCTCTCCAGGATCATGTCCTTATCTCCCATTAATGTGACTCCATCTGCTCTGAGTAGTTAAGATAAACCATAGGTCTTTGGCCCATAAAATGTCTTCAGGGCATCATAAAAGTGCTTTGGATTATTATTATCAGCATATGCCTGGATTTCATGTGCCTTCATACTGAACCAAAAATCCTACGCATCACTTTCACTTTAAAGAAGTTAAATGACACTTTCTTTATAGAGGTATGAACTAGAGGGTGTCTGCCTCTTTCTTAGTTATTGCTGGCAGACCTTGTGCTGTTCTCAGTTTCCATTTAGCTTCTTCTGACTTTCCATATCATTTTTGTCAGTCCGTGTTCTGGCTCAGCTGAGTTATGCAGTGCTGTGTGTCCCATCTCTGAAAGCTGCCCATTCCTTTCTGCTCCACTGTTGCCAACTATGAGCTGGCTCTGCTTTCCCTCCATATTGGCAAGGAACTGTTCCCTCTCTGAGAAGTGTTGTGATCTGGTGACATTCAGTCTTCTGGTAGTTGTCTTGGTTTGGGGCTGCTTTTTCTGTTGAATGAGAATGTTTAGGTTAGAAAGGATAAATCTATGTTAAGTCCAGCACTCAGTCACACATCACCTTTGTCACTCTCACATCTTGTCTGTCTCTTCTCCTTACAATGACAAGATTTATTGAATGTCAAAAGGCTGCATCCAAGGCTCTAAAAGGCTGCATGTGGTCTAGAGGCTGCAGGTTCTCCACCCATGGGACTCTGTACCGATTTGGCAGTAAAGTATCCTGGAATTACAAGTTTGTCTTTTTTCAGCATGTTGATGATGAGGCTCTCCAGGTCTTCATAAAATTTCTCTTTAACCTCATTGGGATTTGACATGGTCGGAACATATGCCCTGATGATGGTGGTGTGGCACTTTTCTGCAAGGGGCAATCACATTTTCATGAGCCTGAGACAAAAGGTTGTTTTTCCAGATACATCCCAGATTCCTTCTGCTGACATTCTTTTAGCTGACTTGGTAAAAATTGCTTTCAGGACAGATGAGCTCAATAAAGTGTATCCCTATAGCTCCAGACCTGGCCTTCCCCACAAAACTCATGCGTGCATGCACACACATGTAACAGCAAGCACCCTAGCATACCTAGGGCGGCTACTAGCACAGGTTCTTAGATCTGCTTTTCTAAAGTAAAGCAACTCAAAATGGGTTAACAATCTTACTTTAATCAAACATATCATTTACCTAGT
>JAQQSV010011538.1:0-12981 GCA_028646515.1 Pseudochirops corinnae | reverse complement strand
GGAAATGCTAAGTAGTACTAACTCTTAACTAATGCTAACTAGCTAACTAGTATTATTGCCCAAGGTCTCACAGATAGGAAACAGCAGACCCAGGACTGGAACCCAGTGCCTACTATGTGCCAAGCACTAAAGAGAAAAAGGAAAGCAATCAATGCCCTTGAAGGAATCCAGGTGGCGAAGGCAGAGCATTCTAGGCTGGGTTGTGGGGGAGGGCAATCAATGAAGTGGCACAAGATTGGAAGATAGAAGGTCATGTGGGAAGAAGGACAGATAGACCGGGATTGTAGAGTATAGAGAGGAAGAAAACTGGAAAGGTAGGAAAAGGCTGTGTTGTGAAGTTTTCCATGCCAAACAAAGCATTTTCCATTCCGTCCTAGAGGTAACTGGGAGATACTGGAATTTATGGGCAACATGGACAGACCTGTGCTTTAGGAAAATCACTTTGACCCTCCAGTGGAGGATGAGGTGGAGAGACAAATTAGATGGCCATCGTAGTAGTCCAAGTGTGAGGTAGTGAGAGCCTGAAATCAGTTGGTGGCTGTGGGTAGAGAGAAGGGGACATGTAGGAGCGATGTTCTGAAGGTAAACTTTTTTCTTCTTTCTTCCATGCTGTGTCTCTTGGCTTGTATCAAGCTCTCCTGGTCCTTGTTCCTCTTCCTGACTCCTAACTACCTACATCTTGGTGCCTTAGTATAAAGAGAGAGTCATTATTTGGGCTTGGTGTGGGTTGGTACAACACTGGGAATGCTCAGCATGCTTTGAGAGTCTATGAGCGTATGAAGTTCAGCACTTAAAAAAAATTATTTCTCTCCCTTCCACAAATCATGCCATTCTTCATATCTATTTTCTCTCTGATTGATGTTGGTAATGGAGTCTTGGTTTGGCTTCTTTATACCCAAGTATCTCTGCTGGGTTCTTCCCTCACAATGCAGGAGCTGCCGCCATCCCCTAGAGCACCCAGATGGAATTGTTTGTCCTAAGTCAGAGTGGGGTATTTGGCTCATTGGATTCCATTCCTCTTGCTGCTATTTCTTCTAAGGTTCCAGGCTGCTGATCAAGTAAGCCATGTGTGTTTGTTTGGGAGCTGTTCTGATGAACATTTAAGACCCCTGCTCATTGAGGAGACTTGATGGGAATTGTGAGCCGTCTGCCTCTCTCCTTCCTGGGCAGGCAGTCACTCAATGAGGCTGCATTTGGCCTGGGCTTTTGTGAGAGTATATCCCTAGAAAAACAACAGCTCAGAAATACCTGCCCTATTGTGCCCCACTTAAAAATATCCCAGAACCTTAGATTGGAAGGGACAGCACAAGTCATCACCTTCCAGCTGTTTTTAAACAATAATCTCTCTATACAAGAGGGTTCCTAACCTGAGGGCCATGAATGTGCTTTAAAAAAAAAATTAGGTAACTCTATTTCAATATAATTGATTCCTTTTGTCATTCTGTGTATTTTATTTTATGTGTTTAAAAACATTATTCTGAAAAGGGGTCCACAAGCTTCACTAGACTACCAAAGGATTCCAAAACACAAAAAAGGTGAAGAATCCCACTATTTCCTGAGACCTGGCATGCTTGAAGGCCTCTAGAGCTACCCGAAAATAGAATGAGCCAACATTTCAGGTCCAGCATTTTATCTACTGTGCCATCTAGCTGAATGGTGAGTCATTTTGAGTTTCAGACCATTAAGACCCCCAGATCTTTTTTTTTTTTTTTGGCTTTTTGGAAGGCAGTTGGGGTTAAGTAACTTGCCCAAAGTCACATGGCCAGTAAGTGTGTCAAGTATCTGAGGTCAAATTTGAACTCAGGTCCTCCTGACTCTAGGGGCCAGTGCTCTCTATTTGATGCGCAACTTAGCTGCACCTCCCCAGATCTCTTTAAGACAAACTGCTCTCTAGTTATTTCTCCTCCATCTTATACTTGGGAAGATCATTTTGTTGAACCTGTGTTAGACTTTAACATGTATTCCTATTAAGTCTCATCTTCTTAGATTGAGCCCAACATATTAACCCCTAAAGATCTTTCAGGATCCTGACTCATTCATCCAGTCATTCCTTCAGCAAGAGTGGATGATCACTTGTTGAAGTTGGTATAGAGGAGATTTTTGGTCAGATCTAGATTGAGCTAAATGGCTGCCGAGGTCCCTTCCAACTCAGATATTCTAGAACTCCAGAGAGAACTCTACTTTTTAGGAAGGTATTCCTTGAATCAAGGCTGCCAATAATCCTATTTTAACCCTGTAACTTTAGTTCATTTCCTTTTTCTTACTTGGAAAAATACTGATTCCCAAGCCAGAGACCTTTTTTGCTATAATATGTGTTATTTTGTTTTTCTTCAAGCCATGCAATAAACCCCTTCCTCACTTTTCTCATCACCTTTTAATGTCATTTCTCTTGTATGTGCATATCCTTTTTTCCAAAATTGATACTGGTCATGGAGTCTGGGTTTTGTTTTCCTTGACGTAAACATTTCTGCTTCCCTTGTTCTGTCAGTCAGGGAGCCGTCATCTTCCCCAAGAGCATATGAATAAAATCACTTGTCCCAAATCAGTGTTCACTCATTATTTGAATCAAGTGATTGTGTGTGTAGGGAAGGTTGCATATTTTTTTAAAGTATCTTGCCTGAAATTTGCTTATTAAATCGACTTGTGTCCTTGATCCCAATCCTTCCTGCTTACTCCAGTACTTCAGCCGCTGTCCCTCATGCATCTCCAATCTTTCCCTTCCCACTGACTCTACATATGCCTCCAAACATTCTGGATGCTTCCCAATGCCCGCCCCAGCCAAAATTCTTACATTGCCCTCTTAACCCTAATTGTCTCTTATTTCTCCTTCTTTGACTGCCAAACTTTGGGGGAAAATTACCTGCCTACCTGGTGCCTCCACTTTTTTGTCTTACTCTTACTTCATTTCCTTACAGTTGGACTCTTGTCCCTCCAGCTCTACTGAAAATGCTCTTTTGAAAGTTACCAAATGTCTGCTATTGGGCAACTCCAATAGCCCTTTTAAAAGTCACGCTTTGACTTCCCTATAAACATTTGACCATTCACTCCAAAGAATGCTCTTTCCTCTCATGATTTCAGAGATACCATACACACCTTTTCCCTCTTCTACCTCATGAAGAGTTCTTTTGGTCTCTATCACTATCACTACCTTCTTGTCTTAACCCCTTAATGTATATTTCCTCCAAGGGTGTGTCCCTGGACCTCTTTACAACTATCCATAAGACATTTTTACCTGGATGTCCTCCTGAGTGCCCCCTAGTCAACATGTCTAATACAAAGCTCATTAGCTTTCCCAAAAGACCCATTTCCCTTTTTGACTTAACAAGTTCCACCGGTGGTACTACCTTTCACCCAGGCTTTCATGTCTGAAACCTTGGTGTTCTTGACTTTTCCTTCTCCGTCACCTCTCATCTCTACTTGATCATCAAGTCCTGTTGATTTTGCCTCTGTGACTTCTGTCCTTATTTCTCTTTCTACTGCCACTACTCTAGTATAGGACCTCATTACTTATTATATTAACCTCCTAACAGATATTCTTGTATCAACTCTTTCCCCTTCTCTAATCCATCTTTTATACCTCTGCCAGATAAGCCTTTCTTCTGCATCTGTGTGATCTTGTCCCTCCTCTGCTCAAAATTCTCTCTTGGATTCCTATTGCCTGCCGAGTTCAGCTCAGCCTCCTTTGCCTGGAATCCAACACTCTCCACAACCTAGTCCCACCTTACTTGGCCAGCCTCATCTCATATTACTACCCTCTTTATAGTCTGTATCCAAGCTAATACTGTTCTCTGCATGCCTTGCACTTTCTTCCTTCTGGGCCTTTGCTTGTGTTGCTCCCTCTGCCTTGAAGATCTACCTCCCATGTTCAGAAGCACTATGTGAATGGACTGAACTCATCCTTTAGAAACCATCTCAATTGCTACCTCTTCTAAAGACCCTCTCCTAGTCTCGTTAGTAATGAATGCCCTCCCCTACCACCCCAAACCCCATTCCAGGATCTCATTTCACACCTTGTATTCTTTGAATGCACCTAGGTGCATTTTGTTCTATAGTCATTTGTGTTTCTATCACAGTCTCCTAAGATGCCTCCATCACTGTAGAAATCTTATTCTATCTCTCCCAGTGCCAGATATGATGCTCTCTATACAGTATGCAGATTTTAATTAATGCTTGCCCTTGTTTTTAGTCTGGGACAGGGCATCCACAAATAAGAAGAAAAAGGAAGCTGGCATTAATACTTTCTTCCCACACACACCTATATGTGAGGTGACTGTTCAAGTACCTGGCATCTCAAAGCACCAAGGACTAAGCACTCAGGTGAGAGAAATTCTGTTTGGACCTTGGGCCAATTTGGTCGGCAAACAATGGGAACATCTTGGAGCATGTTTGAGAAGTGACTGTGAATTGTAGGCACTTGGGTGAGTTAGCATGGTAAATATAAAAGGTCCCGGAGGGAAAAAAGGTATCAATTGTGGAAAAATGCAAGCTATGATATTATAAATATGGTACTTTATTATATTTCCAGAGGTGTGACTATAAGGAACATTTGATTTCAAAAGTCCTTGTATTTAAAGCACATATCTTACATGGTGAAAAGAATCAGGGAGGATATTTCCATTTGCTAAAGAATGTACATTGTCAATATTGAAGTGCATGATTTATCCAAGTTGGAGCATTTAGCCCAAGTAATAGTTGTTTTTAGGGAAGTCAAATGAACTGCAAAATGCTATATTTGCCTTTTGATTTGGTAACAGCTACAAATTGCTCTAAGTGGGGACTATCCTTCCTTTGTGGGCACACCTGATTGAGAAATGGAGGAGAGATTGCTCTTACCAGTCTAATAATCCATTTAAACCAATACACTGTGGTTCATAAGCTACGAGCCTGGGCAAGGATGATGTAGCTCCCTTGGTAGAAACCTCATCTTTTAGTGATTTTAGCAGTTCCAAAGGTTAAGTTTGCAAGGTTGCTAGATAATCATGTCCACATTATCGAATGGCCTCAACTACAGAGATACTGAAATTGAAATGTGATTTTGTTCCAGCAAACACACTAGAAGGCAAATTGAAAATGTGTTTTGTTCAAGACTTATTCCCCAGTCGGTGCCATTTTTTTTATAAATCACAATTTTTGAAATCTTTTTCTTTGTAAGTATTTAGTCTAACTGCAGTAGATGATGAACCTTGGTAACTGTTAGGATGCCTCTCTTATTCTTCCTCC
This sequence comes from Pseudochirops corinnae, assembly GCA_028646515.1. NCBI lineage: Eukaryota > Metazoa > Chordata > Mammalia > Diprotodontia > Pseudocheiridae > Pseudochirops > Pseudochirops corinnae. The sequence continues at coordinate 7,761 of JAQQSV010011538.1, read as the reverse complement.
CCTGCTTGCCCCCACTGGGAGTAGTTGACTTGGCACTCGGCCAGCCTCTCTCAAGGGGAGCAATACGTTCATTTTACTCCTTCACATCTGACTTAATAAAGCATGTAAGGAGCAAAAGCAAAGCAGCCCATCTTGATAGGTATGGTCTCAGTAGGGATGACTGGCTTCTTCCAAGGCAGCCAGCATTTATGAAGTACCTGCTATGTGCCAATCACTGTGTTAGGTGCTAGGCATACAAAGACACCAAGGAAATGGCCCCTGCCATCGAACCATTCTCCCAGTCAATTGAGCACAAATGAGCAAATACTAAGCATATGCAAAGCTATGGGTGAAGTAGGGGTGCTGTGCTAACAACCAGAAGACCAGGAAAGGAGCCCTCACTAGGGATGGCAAACAGTGGTGTTAAGGAGGTAGAGCATTCCAGGCATGGAGGCTAACTTATAGAAAAGCACAGAAGCAGTAGTATATGGGAAACTGCAAGTAATAAGAATAATCATAACAACAACTAGCATTTATGCAACACTTTCAGGTTAGTGTTAGTGTAGAGGGTGGGAGAGGGATGGAGGTAATGTGAAGTCAGTCTGGAAAGATAGGTTGAGGCCAGACTGTGAAGACTGGAACCATTCCATCTTAAGTGGCTCCCTTTTGCTTATAGGATAAAATACAAAATCCATACCCTGTACCTCTTAAAACCATTAGTTTCCTTCGAACAACAGTTCAAGTATCAATTCCAAGACACATGCTATTGTGTGTTCTTCATTCTCTAAGAGCACCATGACATCAGGAAGGTGATATCATGACTTATAAGTCAATTAGATTTAAGTGAGGCAGGGCTGTGCAAAGTCACTGACCTACTATCTCCTCCAGGGTCATCTGGGTCCAGGGGCAAGATATAGATCAGGAGGGCTGGAGATGGCCCTCCCTAGACACATGAGACCTTTCCTAACTCCCCTTCCTCTAACCCCAAGAGAATGTAAGCCCCTTGATGGAAAAGGATTGTTCTGTTTTTTGTCTTTGCTTCCCTAGCATCTAGTACCATGCTTTGCAAAAAGTAGAGTTAGGGACTGGACCTCTGATTTCACTAGGAAGTGGACTCCTGGATTAGGAAATTACCTGTACCAATGTAGGTCAGTACCTTCGGAAACTTACTTTTTAGTTGCCTAGAGCACAAAGGAGAAGTGACTTGCCCAGGGTCAAACAGCCAGGATATATGAGAAGCAGGACTTGAACCCAGGTCTTCTTGGCTCTGAGGATGGCTCTCTACCCTCTATGCCATACTGCCTCTCTGTCAGTAGACAATAAGTGTTGTTGAATGGAGTTGAGATCAAGTCTGAAACTCAGTTGCTAATCTGGTTTCTGGTGATATAGCACCAGATTGAAAAATGCTTTCTAGAGTATTCTAAAGTAAAGGATGTCCTATCCATTATTGCTTTGTCTCCAGAAACAGATAAATTTGGTTATGTAAAGTATAGGACGTAGTAAGGATATATTGGGGCTAAGTCAAATTATATCTAATGTCAATTTTTGCTAGCTACTCTTCCTATTATTCAGGGAGAACTGACTAATGATAAATCTTAACAAGACTCAACAGGCAGGCTTTACTCACAAACTATACACAGAAATATTGCCAACATTTCTTAAGTGCTGAAGATAGTCATGGTTCAGGGGTGTTTTTTTAGTAACGAGTGGCAAATTTATTTTCCTAGTATCTGTTAACATTATTTACTAATCTTGTCATTAGCCAGAGCCTAGCATTTCTTTGTTTTCACCAGCATATGACCTAGTTAAAAAAAAACAACTCATTAGGTAATTCTTATTTTTAATATAGACACTTATTTTTCAAGCACGATCCTTTTCTGCTTAATTATTCTTAGAGTTTGCTGTCATCTTCCTTTTCTGTTCTGGTCCCTGCTTTTTGTCCATAGATATAAGTCACAGAACATGAAAATCTCCAAAGAGTAAAAGTTGCATGTTATCTAGAGGGCAGTGAAAAGACAAAGGGTAAAAAAGAAAAGAAAATACATATGGCTAATATAAAGGCACCAAGACAATGAGTATTTAATAAGCACTTATCATATGCTAGGCATCTGCATGCTAATTATAGACACCTAGGCACTTACAACATGTTAAGCACTGGGGACACAGAGACAAGCAAAAAGAAATATAGCCCCTGTCTTCAAGGAGCTTACATTCTAATGGAGAAAGACAACACACATAATGGTACTGAAAAGGGGGGGCTAAATATGGTGAAGGTACCCAGCCTCGTGGCATAGTGTTAAAGTCTAGAAAGTCAGAAGTAAAACCAGAAGGTGAAGGAAAGTTGGTTGGCCTGAGTTCCTCCCAAAATGGAGGCTCTGGGAGGAACTCACCATAGGGAGCAGGGAGAAGGAGATCAGCATAACAGAGAGATATTTCAGGGTGAGAAAGCCACAGAGGATGATGATATTCCTAGGTAAGGAGGCCTCAGATACTGAGGGAGATTCTAGAGTGAGACTGCAGCTAAGGCACGGTAGCCAAGTTGGGAAAGTCAGAAGGATAGCAAGATAGGAAAGAGACTGTTGCATATTATCCATGATGATGTTGTACAATTATCTGAGATATAAGGCCAGCAAAGGTGGTGGCCTGATCATGTATTGAGATCAAGGTGTAATAGCATGAAAAGGTAAGGTCAAAATGGGATCTCTACCACTGCAAGGAGTACCCAGGTGGATGAATGACTGAAATGTACCTGACTACTGCAGGACCATATTTCCATATTTTACTGGATCTAGATGTTCATCTCAAAGAAATTATATTCTAATAGGGAGAGATAACTTACATAGGGGATTGGTGGACAAGAGAGAGTGCTTTGATCTGAGCAGTCACAGGGACAATGAATTGATCCGTAGAGCAGTCAGCTGCCCTGTTGACAGTCAGGTGTGCTGGACTTAGAGTCAGTAAAACATAAGTTCAAATCCTGCCCCAAACATTTAATAGTTGTGTGCTCTTGGGCAAAACACTTAACTTCTCCGGCCTCAATTTCCTCATTTGAAAAATAGGGGGATAATAACAACACCTACCTCCCATGGTTGTTGTGAGATTGAAATAAGATAGCAATATGTAAGGCACTTTGCAAATCTTAAAGCAATATATAAATGCTAACTATTATTGGTATTAATGAAAATAAAAATAATAATTGGCATATCCTTTCCAGAAGCAATGGTAGCATTGATTTCATTAAAATACGCAGAACAAGAGTTGGAAAGTGTTGGGGGAGGTCTGAGGTAACAAGGCAAGATGTCTTGATGGTCCTGGTGGATGGCCCCGGTGGATGGTCCAGGATCTCATCTGGATCAGGCTAGATTTAGTGTACTCATTCATATCCCCAAAAAAGAGAGTTTAATGGATTTACAATGTTTCTAGGATTAACTGTTTCTGGCATGGGGAGGGTGAAGTGGAAGGAGTTGGGAATGGAGATGAACTTCTAGATCCAGTAAAATGTGGAAATATGGTCCTCTGACAGTCAGACACCTTTGTTTGGCAGTGGCTACCTGTATGGGGGACTCGGTTCACCAATACCTAACAAGGTAAATGGCCTCCTGAATTAGAAGCAATACTTGACTGATAGTCATTAAAATGATCTAAACCAAGTCATAGGGGCTTTGCTATGATGGCATATATGTGTTTGGGAGGGAAGTTAATTTAAATTTAATTTGTAATATCTCCATGAGGGAGACTTAAAGACCACCTGAGAGAAACAAGACCTTTCAGACGTGTGTGGAGATGAGTATTTCAGATGGAATGGGGCATCCTGATTTTTTGCAAAGCTGCTCCTTGTTATTTTTTTTAACCCATTTTCTAAAAGGGATTTGGGGGGAGCTCGTGACGAAAACATTTCTGAGAGCAAATCACTTTTGTCCTCAGTTCTTGGGCTGTTTCTACCTGGTGCAGTGGAGACAACACTGTTTTTGAAGAACAATTTCGTCACAGGGGGATCAACAAAAGCGAAAAAACCCTTTGGTTCTTTTATCAAGACATTTGCCTCAGTTGCCACATTTGGGGCTTCATAAAGTGGAGATAAATGAGACTAACTGGTTGTTGTGAATTGATATGACCCAGAAGAGTCTAACTGGAATAAATAAGCGGGGGCTGGTTAGTCATTCTTGCTGAGGCAGGATGCTGAAAGAGAGAGCATGAAGGCAAGAGGCCATTTCCACATCCTAGGTCTTCAGAAGCACAGTGAGCAACAGCAGTGAGATGCGTGGCCTCAGGACTATGAAGGGCTTCATCATGACCTAAGACAAATGACTTGCTTCTCTCTTCTCTGGCTCAGTTAAACCAACGCACTATGAAGGCAGAGAACAAGCTAGTGGGAAATCCGGCTTTGGACTCATTTGGTCAGAGGAATATTCTAGAAGGTAAAAGTTCATGCGGTTATAGTGTTTAGTTTTAAGTACTCTGTTGTCCTATGAGCAAATAGGAAGTAGGAAAAGATAAGATGAAGGAGGACTGGTGTCTCTTCAAAGCAAATCAGTTTATGACCAGGTTGGCATTTTTAAATTAATCCACTTTTGTGACCAGACAGCAAAACTCTGCTTATTCTTCATTTTCCCTGCATTTAAGGCCTAAGGATATCATTGAGGAAAAGTATGAATGGCGAGAAGAGGGGAAGAAGATGAAAAATGGGCTGGTCATGTAGCAAGTGGTGTGGGCTAATCCATGGACAGCCTGTATATTCCATTGGTATCTACATAGCATCCAGAGATCTAGAGGAAGGCCCCAGTGCATTGGATGCTTCCCCTCACCCTTGGTGGATTTACTGGAAGACAGAAAATAGCCTCACACAGGATGGGTATAAACATGGATAGGTTGCATTCAGTGTTATTGAAAGGAATATCCACATGGATAAGATCACAGATCCATCAAAGAAATATTTATCAAGATATTTTAAATCCTATAAAGTAATAGAGGCCTTTGATGCTTTCATGAATCCATGATTTTTATCAATGTAGGCACTCCTCCAATTAGTACAAGACATCAACTTCTTCACACCCCATCATCCTGTGTGATTCTTGTTCCTGTTTTTTCATAATGACACTCCTGAGTATGGTCCAAATCAGATTAAAGTGTCATTGGGAAATATTTAACAAAATAAATAAAATATAATAAAATATAGATAATATTGTATTTTTTCATATACTCCATTTTTTTCCAGTATGGATTTTTTTGTTGGTAGATTTAGATGTTGTAGGACTGGGATGTTGAAGGGAATGTAGCCCTTGACAGCTCATACTGCTGCAGAAGTAGCTGAGAAAGAGATCACTACATTGTACCAGGGAACAGGAAGAGGCCTAATGTTTAAATTTTAGTGTAAACAGAAACTAGTATCATGAAGCTGGGATATAAGAACCAGTCTAGAACCACCAATCTAAGCTGATAAGGTGGCTTGGGTATGTGGTTTAATGGAGGCAGAAACTCATTAATTGGGTTAACTTGTAGAGGAACAGAGACTGTATTACTTGGAATTGGGAGGGGTGGCAAAATTAAAGTAGTGAGTGTGAGAGAAGGAGACGAAGACTGGGAAGAGGCAGGGGATTAGTGCTGGAACATTTGGTTTCAGGTCTCTTCCTATGTCATAACTGTTATGTGAGAAATGTCCATAACTGGGTGTAGGGGCTGAGCTAAATTTCTAGTTTGTTCGCTCCATAAGCCTATGCCAGTATGAAGAAGTTGTGATGTCAGGTCCAGTCTAGTCCTGAAGAGGGCAGACAAAGTGGTCAGAGGACTGGAGGCCATGCCAGATGAGGGTTGGTCAAAGATTCTTTTGGAATTTGGGAACGTTTATTCTGAAAAACAAAAGAATTAAGGGAGGCATGAGAGTCTATCATGTGGAAAAGATATTCAATTTATTGTGCTTGGTCTCAAAGGGAAAAACAAGGTACAATGGTGTGAGTTGCAAAGGGAGTTGCAAATTTCATGTAAGGAAGAGCTTCTTCAAAAAGGGAAATTTGAAATTGGAGTAGGCTTTCTTGGGAGGTGATGGGTGTCTCCCCCCCCCACACACACACCTTGATTGGAAGTGTTTGGTATGTTTTCTTACTTATCAGTAATTCTTGTTCAGATATGGTTTTGACCAGATCACTTTAAGGTGCCTTCCAATGCTGACATTCTGTGAGTTTGTGTTGACCTGAATTTTATTAGCTGTGCATGCTCCTGGCTCTTCTCCCTAGCATAGGGTGCGTTGAACTATTAGACATCCTGAGAGACCCAATCAATCTCTTTCCCATTGCACTGGATTCCAGTAAAGAGTCTTTTTAGTGTTCCAGGGTTTGAGGCTTTTAGTACAATATCAACCATGTATTTGGAGAGTCTCTTACCATCAACAGAGACTCCTGGACTTTAGGCAGGGCATCTAGTAGGCATTTGAGAGTTTAAAAAGCATTTAAGTACATATGTAGCATGAGTGTTTCAGGTAATATGATGCTTTCTGCAGGACTTATTTATTTTTTTAAACTTCTACATAGAATTAGAATTTTTGAGCTGGAAGGAAACTCAGCAGTTTATCATTTCATCATTTAGAGTTTGTGGATTATTTACTAATTGCTTTCATTTTGCCTATCAGATAAAGAAGTATTTCATACATATTAATCTGGAAAATATAGATCATTAAGCCATAAGGCAGTCAGGCATAGCTATCTTAGGAGCTATTACTGTGCACCCTATAAAGCCTGTTTTCCTTCAGATACTAGTAACACTATAGATTCTCTAAGCTCCTTTGAAAACATTAGTCCCAGTCCAGATTTTGACCATGTGTAACCAGTTGGCATGCTGAGATGCCCATGAAGGTGACCTCCCCCAACTTGTAGGTCTACTGAGAAAACCTCATTCTGGAGTTTTGGAACCTGGCATTCACTCTCCCACAACAGATTCATGTTTTCCATTCTTTTTGCCCCCAAAAATACCATGAAAAAATGGTAGAAAACTTATAATCAACTTCTGGCCAAGATGCCTGCTTGAATGGGGGCAGACTAACTCTGACCCCTATCCTGCCTATTCCAGAAAAATCCTAAAATTTTCACCAGATCAAATAATGGTTGAGAAATCCAGCAAGAAACTTTAACAAGTGACTTCTTCCACATTGATCTATACCCTCCAAATCAACCAGAAACCCAAGGGCAATAGGAAAAGGGACTGCCTACAAAGCTAGTACCAGAATAGGCAAACAAGCCTCCCAGCTCAACCAGAGGCTGGTCAAAGGTAGATGTAACCTGCAAAGCTCTGTGCCCAGAGGCAGCAAGAATTGAAAGATCTGGGAAGGTTATAAAACCCCAGAGTGGGCAGAAGGTCCCAGAGTGGGTGAGCCACAGCAAAAAGTTGCCCTGGAGAGCAACAGCAAAAAGACCTACACAGCAGTGCTTAGACTAGGGAAGCTCAGGCCCAGGGACAAAAAGATCTCTAGCACAATGTCCTGAAATACCATAGGGAGCCTTGAAGATCCAGTGCTTTGAACCTCAAAGATCCAGGGGGCCTAACCTTGGGAGGTAGAGGCCATTGAAAGAACCCAGGGGACCCATGGAAAAACCAAGCAGAGCTAACCACCACACCTAAAGGCACAGCAGGGGACAGAGTCTGGCCCTGGCACAAAGCCCTAATTCAGGAGCTAAAGCTGGAGAGATAAGGAAATCAAAGAAAAACACTGACAAATATAAAAATATTTTATAAATCTAGAAATCCCCCAAAAGAAGGAGTAAATAACTCCATCACAATTGCAAGCAGTCACTA
>JAQQSV010011537.1:0-12981 GCA_028646515.1 Pseudochirops corinnae | reverse complement strand
AATAGTCATTATTATATAATCAATAACTATCATTAATAAGTATTCTTTGGTATTTCAAAGTTTGCAAAGAATTTGCACGGGACATTGGATAGAGCGCCACACATGGAGCCAGGAAGATGAGTTTGAATCCCATCTCTGATTCTTAAGAGTTTGATGGCCTCACACAAGACATTTTGCCTCTTGTGCATCTCAGTTTCTTCCTCTATAAAATGAGAATAATAACTTTAGTCTCTTTGATATTTATTATGAGACTCATGATACAATGTGTTAAGTGCCTTGCAGACCTCAAAGCCCTATTAATATCAATTCTTACTCTTCTCATTTGGTATATAATGGGGCTCAAATAGAAAAGGTTCTGGGACAAGCTGTAATCCTACTACTTTAAATATAGATATATTATATGTAGAAATAGATATATGATATATATTTTTAAAATGGAAGGTGATAAGTTGTTTTATTTTGTTTTTTGGTTGGTTTCTTTGTTGTTGCAATTGAATAAAATTGTTGGGATGTAAAGCAGTGTAATATTATTAAAAGCATCTTTGGGACAACTCCAGTAGCAGACAGGATGATGGGAATTAAAGAAGCTTCATCCTATTGAGGCTTGTGATCTTGCACAGCCCTCCCTCACTCAAATCAAAGTTAACCGCAAGTCATGTCATCATTTCCCTGATGCCATGGTCCTCTTTGAAAACGAAGGACAAAAAAAACGCAACACAACTATTATATCAGAAATCATCTCTGATTTCTTCCACTAGATCTTAGTATTATGAGATCTTTTTGTCCCATGTGATTTGGAGGTTAAGAGTATGTATGATTACACATGTCAAAAAGGGTTTTTAAGATTTTCTAGCTCAATGCTGTATATAACATTTTCTTGGCTATAATGCTCCAGGTCTAATGCCATCCACTTGTCAAATTTAAAAGATATACTGGGATCTTAATTTGCAAGACAAGGATTTGTCATCTAGTCCTTTAAAAAAAAGATAGTTTCTGGTGTATAATTCTGGCCACTAGGTCCTGTCTGACAAAGTATGAGGTAGGTGGTAGATTTGGGCAAACCAAAATGATATGTTACAGCATCTAATGCTTGCTTGCAAAATCTGCATCAACCAAGAAGCCGGGCTTCCTTAAGAATGACCTTTCTGTAATTTCTGGTAGTGAAGACCTATTTTTCACCACTATTATAAACCCTTCCATTTCTGTAAATAATTCATTCGACTAAGCCATTTGTTTTATATGGGCAGAGGAGCGTTCCCTTGACACTTCATTATCATTGTTATCCACATTATTGTTCTCATCATTACTGTTATTTCTACTGTTATCTTGCTCTCATCTTCTCCGATGGGGCTCAGGTCTGTTCGGGGAACAAATTTTTATCTTTCCAAGTTTTTTTGCAGCCTACTGTGATGTGTTTTACAGCTTCGCCTGCTTTCTTCCATAATCTGCACTGATCATCAAACCCAGGCTCCTTAAGGAGAAGCTTTACAAAATTTTGATGCGCTCCCCAATTGCCACCATAAAATTCATTTCCAACAACAAATCCAAATGCTTCAGCCATTTGTTTGATTCTCATTTGGTGACATATTCTTGGCTGAGCTCGTGAAGATGTCACCCGTGGAGGGCCTTTTCATTCCATTTTTGGAATTTAGCCACTTCATAGGCTAATCACTTTCAGTTGTATTCAACAAATTCAATGCCATGTCTCTCCTATTGGCCTTTACTCCTCCCCAGTGAAGTGACATCCAAAAGTATTTCTAGAACTTTATCTGTTTATCATGTACTCTGAGAACGTCTATCAATCCCCTTCTGCCATTATGGAGAGGAAGTACTGATGAGCACATCATGGTAACCTATACCAGTTATCCCTACTACCTGAGGAAGGTGAGGATGCTGGATCTCTTGAGCTTAGAAGTTCTGAGCTACAGTGAACTAAGTTGATTGGTCTCTGCTAAGTTAGGTGCTAACTTGGTGAACCTAGGAACAGCTGACCATCACATTGCCTAAGAGGAATGAACCAGCCTGGGTTAAAAACATAAGAGTCAAAACTTCCACACTGAGCAGACTAAAACTGGCCCTTAAATAGTCCCCACATGTCCAGGCTAGGGAAAATAATGGAAACCTAGTTTTTAAAATGCAAATATTTCTGTAGCTGCCAAATGATGATGAAACCTGTATGAAATTTTTATCAACACCATCATCATTATTTTGATTACTATTAGTGGTAGCAATATATTTGAGCCTGTACTTGTCAGTCATACCAAATGAAAATTCCTGATTTACTCCACTGAATTAAGTCAGATTTTTAAAGAAATATTAAGCCTTTAAAGAGAGAAAGCTTCCAAACTTTGGCATCATGGGCATGAAGGCTCCTTATGTTGATATAGACCACAAACCATTCCAGCTGTCCTCCCCATCTTGTCAATGCCTTTCCATAATATTCCCCTGAGGATCTGCTTAATCTGCTTATATGTCTCTGCTTTGAGGGATAACCCATTAAGCAGCCAAGCTATTGATCGATTGTGTCTCACTCCCTCTAGGAGCCTATCCCACATTCTTGTCGATAGATAGATGATAGATAGATAGATAGAGAGAGAGAGAGAGAGAGAGATACACAGATAGATACATAAATACATACATAGCTACAAATATATACATATAAATATGAGAGAGAGATGAGATGAGAGAAGAGAGAGAGACAGAGAGAGAAAGAAGAGATAGAGAGAGAGAGGAGATGAGATACACACACACACACACACACACACACACACACACATACACACACACACTTGATGGCTATGGCTACCATAACAGATAACTATTTTCACACAATACTTTGGGTGGCACCACATTGCAGGTGAATGAAATAATGCCATTATGGTGATGTATATGGCCCACTTTCCCTTTGAGTTTTCTAGTACAGTTGCCCTACTATAATAAAAGATCTACCTACATATCAACCTCTCCCACCCCAAACCTGTATTATCTTTCATTGTTTGAAAAAGACTGGCAGATCCTGGGTTCAAGCTCAGGAATGTATTCTTTATTGTGATGAGTAGTGAGGGAAATCCACTAAAGTTACAGGCTCCATCTCAGCCTGTTGTCAAATAACCCATCAGTTTTAAAGCACCATATCTCAATTCATCTTAATAAATGCATAAATACATATGCACATAAATACATAAATAAACTAAAGAGTGATTGAGCAAACAAAATGATAATATGAATAAATAAAATAATTATGTAATTAGCAAAGTCACACAAGTGCTTTTTAAAGTATTTCTTCAAAAGCTTTAGCTTCAGCATTTATTTTTCCCAGTTCATAAATTTTGCTTTAACAAATATTTATCAGGCAACATGTGCCACTTAGGGGTATCTGGGTGGCTCAATAGATATATCTCTGGGCTTAGAGTCAGGAAGACCTGAGTTCAAATCTGGCCTCAGATATTTACTAGCTATGTGACCTTGGGCAAGTCATTTAACCTTGTTTGCCTCAGTTTACTTATCTGCAAAATGAAGTGGAGAAGGAAATGGCATATCACTCCAGTATCTTTGCCAAGAGAACCATAAATGGGGTCACAAAAAGTCAGACACAAACAAAAAACTATTGAACAACAAATGAAGAGATTTGTAAGTCAAAATAACTCTGAAATTTCAATTCCCATACCTACAAATATACAATGTTGACAAAAGAAGGGAAGGATTAATTCTGAAAGGGCTATCAAGAGATGGCATATTGAGAGATAATATTGGTGGAGCTGTAATTGGCCAAACTATTTTTAAAAAGTGATTTAGAATTATGATAATAAAGTGACTAAAATGCCAATATCCTTTGATCTAGCAATCCTGTTTCTGGCTCTAGAATTCAGAGAAAGGAAGATCCAAAACCAGCAAAATATTGGTAGCAGTACTTTTTAAAGAAGGAAAATTTTTTTTAAACTACAAATACAGTAAAATGTTCATTGAACATCAATGTAATGATTATTACTGCACCATAAGAAATGATGACTATAAAGACTACAGAGAAGTATGAAGAGGATTATGTGAAAAGATACAAAGTGAAGTAAGAACCAGGAAAACACTATACAGAATGATTTTAATTTAAATGGAGAGAACAACAAAACACAAAAAAAAGGAAATTAATTCAATGTAATCATAACAATCAAACTTGACCCTAGAAACATGGTTCCCTCCTTTCTTTGAAGAGGTGAATGTCTATGGTTGTTAAAAATTAAATGTAATGTCAGAATGGGTTAATGTATGGCTTATTCTGTGGGACTACTTTGTTCACTCTCTCTGTCTCTCTCTTTCTCTTTCTCTCTCTCTCTCTCTCTTTCTCCTTCCCTCCCTCCTCTGACTTTCTGGTTCTTTCTTGTTCTGACTCTTTCTGTCTCTCTGTGTGTATCTCTCTGTCTGTCTCCCTCTTTCTGTCTCTTTTATTCTTTCTTATAAAGGATAGCCCTCCGTAGAGAAGATATATATAGAAAAAGATATATTTAGAAATGAAAATGATATAAAAATAAAATACATGTATATAAATATGTATATGTGTATGTGTATGTATGTATGTATGTGTGTGTGCATATATATATATATATATATATACACATATATATATATCACATTGAGAATGCTTACAATTTCATCAGAATTTTAGAAAGTTAATTCCTATTTTAGTGGATATGATTTTTTTTTCCATTGGGAAGGCTTCTATCTTTCTTGTCCAATCAAACTATTAAAGTCCAGTGAACCAGTGAAAGTTCAGCAAATAAACACCTGCGTGTAGGCTAAAAATCACTAATTATAAGTAGTTTGCATGCAATTGCTTGCGGTTTAGGAAGTGAGAAAGAAGAGAGTGATGGTTTGTACTAGATTGTACCAATCATACCAGAACAGAATATGCAGACAATTATTTCCATCCCTCTAACATCTGTGATTTCCTTGGTGTAGTACTGCCCCGTTGCCACAGCTCGTGACCCCTGCACAATTTAGCAGATGGTCTACAAGAGCTGTTGTAGCTGGAAATCTCATCACCCTACTGCCAATCTCAAGTAACTCTAATGACAAATAATCTATAAAATTCACATCCCTGAACTAACTTTCCCCTATAGGCAGATAATTCAAGCACAGCAGTGAGGAGGGACAAAACAGTCTGTCCTGATTTTATCTGCAAAATTATGGTGAGGCTGACATGACTTTACCCTAATGATTCCAATTTCATGGAACACTCAGAGGCTTACATCTAGACCATACAAGGAAAAAAATGAAAAGGTGGCATTTATCTAGTGAATTCTGGCTGGGTCAAGAGTCCAACCAGAATATTTACACTAAGAGGAATTCCAAATCCCATGTGGCTATCCCATACTGAAGATCATCTCTCTGTTAAAGACTGGACAAAGGATAGACTTTCTTCTTTATGACTAAGCCTCCCCTAAACTTATGATACAATGATTCGTAGACTGTGGAGGAGACCCTGTGTTCATGAAGACCATGCCAGCAGAGGACAAGCCCAGTGATAGATACTCGTAAGATGAATAGTTTTCAGGTAATGATTTATAGGCAAACTCAAGGACTACTTTTTCTATATTCATGGATGCTCACAGCAAAAAGATTGATGACAGGGTGAAGAATGCTTCTGGAATTAGCAACTCATGAAGACTGTTTACTAAGGTCTAGAGGGGTTAGTGCCCTGGGTTGGCAGTAGGAGTCTAAACACTGATGAAATCTCTAGACTTTGAAATATTGATCTATGATTTATTGAGACATTCTTTGTCATTCTAAGTCCAAAATTGTAACTAATGATGAAATACCATTTGAATTATAGTACTGCAAATATAAATATTCATTTATTAATTTCTTCTAGTTGCTCCATATAAAAATGAGGACTAGAAGAAGAGAAATAATGCTAGATTTGTTTTCGTTTTGTTTTGTTTTTTATTTTGGCAAGACACTTCCCTCCATTTCCTCAACTGTAGCACCTCCTTCAAGTTGAACCGTCCACTGGAATTCAACAATTGGAAAGCCAGGTGATGCTGCAGATATAGCATTAGACTAGAGTCAATAAAGCCTGAGTTCAAATCCTTGCTCGGACATTTGCTAATTGTATGGCACTAGTTCTGCTTTCTTTCCTTATTTGTAATATGGGCATAATCATAGCACCCACCTCTCAGGGCTGTGTATGAGGATCCAATGAGATAATATTTCTAAAGAATTTTGCAAACTTTGAAGCTCTATGTTAAGGCTAGCTCTTATTTATGACTCAATATTCCTACAGAGCTGGGGTAAACTGGGTCTTGGCAATGACCTCTGAGTAAAAATAAGATCACTTGCCCAGAAATGGTCATGGGCTTTATACTGAGGAAAGGGAGAGAGTCATATATGCATGGTGCTCTCAGACAAACTAAGATTACTCATGAGATTAGACATGTAGGGAACTTAACTAAAATCCCATACCAGTGCGGGACCAACCTTCCACATGCTTGGAGATTCCATCAGAATGCCACATTATTTCATTGACAATTGAGGCCCATGTTTGGGGAAGTCAATATGAACTATCAGTGTGAATAATCATATTTACAGCCACGGAAATGGAAGCAACAGAGTGGATTTTCATCAGTAATAAGGTCATTTTAAGAAACTGTTTTTGTAGGCCAACATCAAAATTAATTAGGACACTCAACAAAGATCAAGACTATGTCAACATAAACCTAAGTCAGCTAGATATTTACTTTGGTATATACATTGAGAGACAGGCCTCAACAACTCTCCCTTTTCATTTAACTCAACATATAGAAATTTGAAATTGAACTTTTATGAAAAAAAAAATTTGTATACTCTTGAATAACTTTGGTTAATATCAGTGTTTTAAGACGGAATGTCTTGGATTACTAATTTTGTTATTTGATTTATTTATTTTTTTTTTGGTATAGATTTCTAATTCCATTAGTGTGAGGAAAAGTGTGGAAATTCATTCCATTGATGAAGAAAGATCAGAAACTGGATTGTAACTTACAGTCCTAAGATACCTAGCCCCTCTGAGATGGCCTGTTCACAGTAACACAGAATATGCAAGAGATTTGAATGCAGATCACGCTGATTTCAATGCTGGCTTTGTAGTCATTGCTCTAGTGAATTTTTATACTTTAATATAAATAAGTGAAAAAAAACCCCAAGATTATCATGAAAGTGCATCCCTGAAAATGAAAATGATAAAGCAATTTAGTGCCAAGTAAAGAGTCTGACCTCTCTCTGTGAAAAAATGCGCCTTAGGATAGAGAGAGGATGAAAACATGAACTTTGGAGTTCAGGAACCTAGGTTCAGATCCCACGCCCACTTTTTACTTGTTGTGTAGCCATGAGGAAATCATTTACATTCTTTGATATTTTTTCTTCTTCCTCAAAATGAGATGAAATCAGCCTGGAGTCCCTGCCTCACAAAGTTGCTGTGAGAATTGAATGAAATCAATGTAATATGATAGCATTCAATAATTGAAGAAGCCCCAAACTGACATCTGTAGAACCTGGGTTCAAAATCTGCCCCTGCCACTTAATACCTGTGTGATTTGGCCAATTAGTCAGCCTCTCTGGGCCTTAGTCTCCCCATATATAAAACAGGGGCAGAGTGAATTAGACACCCTCTGGAAATCCCGTGGAGCTATAGATTCAAGAGCTGGACACATTTTATAAAACTTAGAGTACTACCCAAATGTAAACCAGCATCATTGACTCCCTGAATGTGATTTTAGTTGCCAAGAATATAAAGAAATCTCATGCTCTTATATCAAGGCTTATGTTTATTTCTTGATATATGATATTAAATGTCACAAAATAAATATTAACAAGATCACGGTAATAGAAATACCATGATGAGTTGTGGCTCTTACTTTCCTTTCATAAATAGACAACAAGGATCTTGTAACAGTTTAGGACCATTTCCCAATGCCAGGCCACATGCCATGGCCCAAGGACCAATTTTGAGGGTAATTGGAGATGGAGTTGTTCTCCCATCACTCACTGATATAACAGTATAAGAAGGATGGCTAAACAATCAAATCCTGTTTCAGATATTAGCTGGGCCACCTCAATCATATCACTTAACCTTTTTGGCCCTCAGTTTCCTTATCTGTAATAAGAGGAGGGTTGGGTTTGATGGCTTGTAAGGTCCCTTCCTAGATCTGTGAGTCTATGACCTGATGTTGTTGGAGCTTCCCTCTTCTCTGACAATGTGTAGATGAACAAGACCAAAGCAAGTGGGTAGCAATTCAATTTCTGTTTCTGGATATTTTCCTTGATTGTCCGCCATGCCAGGAATTGTCTCCCTCTTCATTCCCACCTCCTGGCTTCCTTACATTCCTTCAAGGTCCAGCTGAAATTCCACCTTCTGTGAAATTCCTTCCTAGATACCCCTTTATGCTGATGCCTTCCTTATAAGGACATAGCTGCTCATTGTCTCCCCTGATTAGACCAACAGCTGCTGGAGAGGAGGCAAAAGAGGCTTGTTTGTTTTGCTTATCTTTGTATCACCAGTACTCAACACAGTATCTAGCACCAAATAGGAAGCAAGGAAGGAAATAAACAGTTATTAAATACTTAATATGCACCAACACAATTCATAGTAGGTGCTTAATAAATGTTTGTGGACTTGACCAAACCTCATGGAATGGGTCAAACTAGACCAAATAGTAGGGAGTGGTTCCCTATTGCCAGTAAACATGTGGTAGGTAATGATTTACAGGACCCTCAGACCTGGGAATATCCCCTGATCTTGACCCCCAAGGGTCGAGAAAACATTCTAGGGGGATCATGAAGTCAGAGCAGGAAAAGAGCTGCCAGCCCTTCGAGGCTTTGCTTTTACAGTTGGGGTAACTGAGGCCCAGGATGGCTAAAAGACTGCCCAACATCACTCAGGAAGAATGTTACAGAAGCAGAATTTGAACCCAGGTTCTCTGACCTCAGAAATAATATTCTTTCATTTGCACCTTCTCATTGCAAGTGGCCAACTCACAGTCAAACTGAATTCCTTTAGCAACTGACCCTTTGCCTAGAGACCTTATTTAAGCCACGTAATATCCTGCCTCCCCTCAGAGGGTGGGTCCCCTGGTTCTAACAAAAATCACTGTAAAGCAAGCCCTAAATGCCAGTTCCCACTTCCTATACTTGCTTTACCCACTCCCACTCATCTCTGACTTGGGAGACTTAGAGAAAGGTAGACAGGAGCAGACACAGATTCTTAGAGTGACCTAGAGACCTCTCACTTGTGTGTGTGTGTGTGTGTGTGTGTGTGTGTGTGTGTGTCCAGGGAGTGGCATGGAGGTGGTGGTAATGAGTGCACCTCAATAAAGCATCTCAACAAAATCAATCGTGAATATGTTTTCTTCTCCCAGAATACAGGAAGCTTTTGAACCAGGATCAAGACATTAGAGTTGACTAACATCTTTTTTTATAATAAAAGAACCTCCCTACCATGAAGATAATGGCATACTTAGTTGTCATTTTTCTTTTACCTCTTTTTTTTTGTTCTTTGTTATAAAGGATGTCACCAGCCATAGGATCATAGATTTAAAGCTAGAAAAAAACTAAGTGATCAGACTAGATTTACAGCTGAAAGGGACCCATAAGATTATTGAATCTGGTCTCCTCATTTCAGAGATGAAGATGTGAGGACTTAAGTGACTTTTTTGGAATCACACAGCTAGTAAGTATACGAGGTAGGATTCAAACCCAAGGCTTCCTGATTCCAAGCTCATTGTTCTTTCACTATACCAACAATCCACCTTGAGTTCAGCTTCTCATATCTTATAGATGAAGAAACTATGCTCCAGAGAGGATAAATCAAACATGAATTCAGAAATGAATGGGAGGAGAGAAAGAGAGACAGGTTCAGAGAAAGACAGACAGTAACTCTCAAATTCCAGTACTTAGCACAGTATCTGGGACACTGTAGGCATTTAAGAAAAGCTTGACATGCTGAATGACCAAGTGTTTCTTGGGATACAAATAGAAAAAAAAGTAAATTGAAAGGCAATATAAGTATCTTTGTTAGTTCAGACATTCCAAATTTATATTCTAGCTCCTAATTAGTGTACAGAACTTTGTATTTAAATATAATTTAATGCTAAAATTTTTCCAAAGGTCACCTCAACATACATACAAACAAAAAAAAAATTATAAAGTTTAATATAAGCCCTGGACCCTAAATGGAGGCTAATTAAATAAAATCACAGTATAATCTAGAAGCAAAAACCCAAGGATGATTTAGGTCCAACAAATCAGATGTAGCTGAGAGTTCTCATACCAGCCCACTGGAAGCTGGCTGAGATGACCTGCCAAATGGTGTCAGCTTCAGCAATGAGGATTCTCCTCCCAAAACCTCATTCCCCATCCCACGCCCTCACATCCAATGACAGTCTGGATTCCAGCAGCCACTCATTCCAATGGTCAGAGTGGGGTGTATGATGAACCACCATGGATCAAGGGTCAGACGTTCCTCTTCCAAAATCGTGGTCGACACAACCAAGGAAGATGAATAGACACCACAATTATCTTTGTGCTTGGTCTCTGTCCCCAGTAAGATTAAATGACCCACTGGGGAGTTTGAAGACAGAGAACTTTGAAGGAAATCAGCAGGAGCTCTGTAAGCTCACTGGATTTCCCAATGGATGACAGCCAGTACCCATTTCGGCAAACTTGTAAGTATCCAAGCCTTCCTGGAGGCCAGCACTGTGGACAAAGGTGCTCCTCTAAAGCCTGTTATAGATAGCAACATTCGGACTGAATGAGAAACACAGTAAACAAAAGCAAAAATTACCAGCTCGAAACATTGCCTATACAACACACACTTCCTTCCTTGCCTTTCATTCTGCACAAAGACCAAACTGGATTCATTCTGTTCATACAAGAAACTCAGTCATTGAGCTGAAGGGGGAAAGAGAAATATATATTCAACATAAGTAACAGGATTTTTGAAAGGTCATCTAAGTAAATGAGGCCACAGTTCTGCACTTAGAAAAGAGAGGTTCGAACAGAAAAGACCAAAATCAGTTTCTCCCCTGTTTTCTTACCACCTTTCATTGGTGTTTGGTGTTTCATTGCAGGGGTTGGCGGGAGGGAGAGGGGAGAATGAGGGAGAAGCTTCAAACCTTGGGGACCAAGATGAAGAAAAGGAATAAAAATGTCATAACCACATATTCAAGGAATTAATTTGTTTCCAAATATTTTAAAATGTAAATTCCTGGAATTAAGATTTATTAATCTTCTTTGTACTGCTGAAAGGAAAGGGTAGCATGGAAAGAGAAAAAGGAATGACCAAAAGGTAGAGGTAGGAACTATCCCATCATTTTATGAAACACATTATTTCAGAATTATCATATACTGTCTTCCAACTGAAAAGCTGGTGAAGAATGAAATGCTTTGGATCAAGAGATTCTCAGGTGAAACATGGACTGGCTGATCATGGCAATTCATCATCACATATTCAGCATTTTGGAAGACCAATTAAATTTGTTAGGATCTGAGTTTCTAAAGCATCAAAATTTTCACGTTATAGGGTGTTTTTATAGTAACATCTTCACTCCTCCCCCAAGCTCCTTATCTACTAGAATTTTCTTAATCAGGAATATTGGAGTATTTTAACTGTGTTTAATATAGTACTTTCAATAATTTTGAGTAATTTTCCTATAATAGAACATAGTAATCTTTAGTGTTTCTTACAATAAGAAATTCGTCATTAATGCATAGAAAACCTTATCTTTTAAGATAAAACAAAACTAAGAAAACAAAACAAAACTTTTAAAACAAAACTAATAGCTGTCTACATGAAATCTTATATATAGTTTAGTACATTTAAATTCCTGACATCCATAAAAATAGAGAAGTTGATATTTGCAGAATATGATGGTTTCCATATATTAAATATTATTTTATTGATTTTTCTAAAAATTACCACCAGTACTATCATCCATAATGTCTGCATTAGGAGGGACTATCTGGAAAATTATGGATCCACTGTCCAGTGAAACCATATTCTGTCTCTTTCCTTGGCTTCTAAGGTATATATAGTTTAAGATAGGCCTGTAAAACCTGCAGCCCGCCAAAGGATTTTGGGCAGTCTTTGAAAAGTGTCAGTGGGCGACAGGTTGTGCAGGCATGGTTTAAGACTTCGTTCATAAACATATTGAAGTACCTTGTGGCCTCATTCTTTTCCACATGTAGCACCTCTAGTTATAATGGGCTGTGAGCATTAATTATACAAAATACAGTGTAAAGACTGCAATAAGAAGAATGTAGATTTGTAAAATGATTTACATATACTTTCTCAAGATATCCCAGTTTTGCAGGTAAGGAAATGAGGCTTGATGGCTTTAAGTTACTATATAATAGGTATTTTAAAAATACTTGTTGACTGAATGACTAACTCATAGCTACTAAGTGTATGAGGTCTTCCTAATTCCAAATCCAGCTTTCTATATACTACACCATACTGTCAAGCCAAAATCAATGTCCTGTACTAATAACATAATGTCTTCTTTCTGTTAACAAATCCTCTTTACAGTTGCAAAGGAAATTCTCTAACTGTACTATGAGGGGGTATGATTATCAAGTCTACAAGGTCATGATGTTAGTTCAAAGGTTGAACCTGGCTGTTAAACCTATTCTCAGTTGTCATTTTTCCTGCACTAAGGAGACTTCATGTAACCTCAATGTCACCTCCTCTAAATCTTCTGTCTTCTGTTATCTTGTGATATGGTTGAAATCAGGCATCTAATACTATCTACAGTAGTCCAGCTTTATCAATACCTGCAATCCTTTCAATTTTGTTCAAGGAAGGAAATTACTAGCAGTTGGAGGACATCAGGAGTAACCTGATTTAGAAGCATGATTGTATGTCTGTCTATTTATCTATGTGTTTATGTATCTATCTATGTATCTATGTATCCTTCCATCCATCCATCCATCCATCCATCCATCCATCCATCCATCCAT
>JAQQSV010011536.1:0-12981 GCA_028646515.1 Pseudochirops corinnae | reverse complement strand
AATTATACATCTATGGTATATCTACAATACATGTATTTAGATAAGACATTATGATATGTATATATTCATGCACATGCAAGTGGATATGATACACATGGATAGATACATGCAGGCTCATGTATAATATATGCAGAAATGAACTATATGTGCATATGCATGTATATGTCTGTGTATATGGATGTAATGATAGAGATAAAGAGAAAAAGGAAGGAAAGAAGAAAAGAAAGATAGAATGAGGAAAGGAAAGAAGAAAGGAAGTTCATTGGTTGGACTTCTGCTAGAAATATATCTTTTAAATTGATGATGCTTTTTTCCAATTATATTTCCCTTTCTTTTACTTGAGCCTACACATTTTTTGGTCTTTGTGTTTGATTTTCCAAATGAACGTTAGGTAGCAGCCTGGGGTTGGGAATGGGGAGTGCCTTTGCTTTTAGCATGCTTAGGTTGTATTTTTCAGCTGGAGGCTTGTCAGTTGGGACTACCTATATTATTATTATTATTATTATTATTATTACTATTTTATTATTTTTATTATTATTATTTCTCTGTAGATGAAGGAATAAAATTAGAATATTTACTTGAGACATTAACTTTCATGGATTGTTATGGGAATTTATTCTCAATTACAGATTAAAAACAGATTAGGGAATATTCCAAGTTATTGACCTGAAACTTCAGAAGTCCCATTTGATTTAAGGAGTTAATTTCAAAATTGCTGGGTAAAGACTCCCTTCCTTTTTTCTGACTGTCACCTATCCCTGAAATTCTCCTTCTCCTCATCTCTGCCTTTTGTATTCTGTCTTCCTTTAAGATTTGATTCAAATTCTGTCTTCTCAAGGAGCATTTCCCATTTCTTCCCTGCTTTCTACTGCCTTATTTCTTAGAATGTCTTCTATTGTATCTCTGTCTTAAATATTTTTATAGATAGATATTTTATACACATATATACATAGTTATTTGAAAGTTATCTCTTCTACTTAAATATTACATCTTTAATGTCAAGGTACACATTTTTTCTTTTTTTTAAGTGGTTTTATTTATTTATTTTTATTTCCCAACATTCCTCTCCACAAGATTTTGAGATACAGATTTTCTCCCCATCTCTCTCCTACCTCCCACCCAAAGACGGCTAGCATAGTGATTACCTCTTCTCCCAATCTACCCCATTTTATATCTCTACAAATCCGTTTTTTTAACACCTTCCCTCTTAATTTCTCGTAAAGTGAGATGGATTTCTAAATCCCATAAACTGTATGTCTTATTTCCTGGTTACATGTAAAAACATATATTTATTTTAACATTTGTTTTTAAAACTTTGAGTTGCAGTTTCTCTCCCTTCTTCCTTCCTCACTGACCCCGCTGAGAAGATAAGCAATTTAATTTAGGTTATACATGTATAATTATGTAAAACATTTCCACAGTAGTCATTTTGTGAAAGACCAACTGTATTTCCCTCCGTCCTATTCTGTCCCATATTTATTCTATTTTCTCCTTTGACCCTGTCCCTTTTCAAAAGTGTTTGTTACTGACTACCCCCACCCTCAATCTGCCCTCCCTTCTGTCATTTCCCACTCTTATCCCCTAACCCCTTACATTTCTGTAGAGTAAGATAACCAACTGAGTGTGTATTTTATTCCCTCGTTAAGCTAAATCTAATTAGAGTAAGATTAAATCATATATATTCCATTGACCTATCCTAATACTGAAAAAATTCTCATGAGTTATAAATATCATCTTTCCATGTAGAAATGTAACCAATTTGACTTTTATAAGTTCTTTATGATTTCTTTTTTCCTGTTTATCTTTTCATGATTCTCTTGCTTCTTGTATTTCAAAGTCAAATTTTCTGTTCAACTATGGACTTTTCATCAAGAATGCTTGAAATTTCTTTATTTCATTGAATGTCCACATATTCCACTGAAATATTATACTCAGTTCTGCTCTGAAGGAGATTCTTGATTTTAATCCTAGCTCCTTTGACCTATGAAATATAATATTCCAAGCCCTGCTATTCCTTTATGTAGAAGCAGCTAGATCTTGTGTTATCTATCCTCTTTGTGTTTCCACAATACTCAAATTGTTTCTTCCTCACTGCTTATATTTTTTCCTTGACCTTGGAACTCTGGAATTTGGCTATGATATTCCTAGGAGTTTTCTTTTTGGAATCTTTTTCAAGAGATGATTAGTGAATTCTTTCAGTTTCTGTCTTACCCTCTTCTTCTAGAATATCAGGGAAATTTTACTTGATAATTTCTTGAAAGATCATCTCTAGCTTATTTTTTTGATCATGACTTTCAGGTAGTCCAATAATTGTGAAGTTATCTCTCCTAGATCTATTTTACAGGTCAGTGGTTTTTCCACTGAGGTATTTCAAATTTTCTCTATTTTTTTCATGCTTTTGGATCTGCTTTATAGTATCTTGATTTCTTATAAAGTCATTAACTTCCATTTGCCCTGTTCTAATTTTGAAGGAATTATTTTCTTCAATGAGCTCTTGAACTTCCTTTTCCATCTGGCCAGTTCTGCTTTTTAAGGCATTCTTTGCCTCATTGGCTTTTTGGATGTCTTTTGACATTTAATTTAATCTGGTCTTTAAGGTGTTATTTTTTCTATATTTTTGGGGTCCCCTTTAGCAAGCTTTTGAATTGCTTTTCATGATTTTCTTGGATCACTCTCATTTCTTTTCCCATTTTTTTTTTCTCTGCGTCTCTGACTTGATTTTCAAAATCCATTTTGAGCTCCTCCAAAGCCTTTCAGTAATTCATACTTTTCTTGGAGGTTTTTGAGGCAAGCATTTTGACTTTGTTTTCTTCTTCTGCTTCTATGTTTTGATCTTCTTTGTCACCAAAGAAAGATTCTATAGTCTGGTTTCTTTTCCTCTGTTTACTCATCTTCCTAAACAATTACTTGACTTTTGAGCTCATTGCCATAGTAGAACTCTACTTTCAGAATGGAGGGTACTCTCCCAAATTTCTGGGGTTTTGTGCAGCTGATTTCATAGCTTCTTCTAGGTGCCTGCCTCAGAACTGTGAAGAGGACTCCCTCTCTACAGCTACCGCAACCCCTGCCATGCCAGTACTACTCCTCACCCCAGGAATGCCACCAAAGATTGTGACCCAGATCCAAACAGGGCAAAGGAAGAGAATCCTGCCTCAGCAACAGCAAAGAAATTCCTGCAATTACCCTCTGATCAGTCACTTGGTCCCCCCACCACCCATGCAGCTGGAGCTCTAGAAGCAGCTGCTAATGCTGCTGCTGTTGCTGTTGTTGTTGCTACTGCTGCCACCTCTGATGCCCTGGGGCAGTGGCCACACTGTATTCTTCTCTCACCCAGGTCCCACAGAATTAGCCCAGTGACCTTTTACTTTGTGTAGGTGTTTGTGGGTTGAGAAGTCTCAAAACTGCCAAAATTGTCAATGATTTAGTCCCTAGAAGAGTTCTCCAGCCTGATTTGTGCCTGTGTGGCCCTTGTGGGACTTCATTCCACTCCCAGCCTGGTGTGAAAGATCCTTCCTGTCAGTCTGCCAGGCTGTCTTCAGTGGGAGATTTATTTCACTCTGTCATTTTGTGGGTTCTGTAGCTCTAAAATTTGTTTAGAGACATTTTTACAGGTGTTAGAGGTAAGTGAGTATGAGCTTAAGCAAGTTCCTGCCTTTGCTCCACCTTTTTAGCTCTGCCACCTTTCTTGACTCCACCTCTTTGGTTTTTCTTTATGTGTCCAGCCCTTAGTACATTGCCTATCCCATACAAGGAACTTAATAAATACTTCTTGACTGATTATTAGGTGGTCATACTTGCACTCTTTTTGAAAATGATATAACTAAATATAAAAAATAGTTTGTGGCTCATCATTATATCTCTATTCTTCTGGTTTCCAAAGTTCTGGCTTGCTTATGTAAATTCATGTATTCCGTATGATTCACCTGGGATGCTGTAAAGCAGTTACTAAGCAGCTATTTCCTTTCCATGTCCAAGGATTTCTTTGCCATTTACATTTCTATGGCAATAGGTGCCACCTGCAGCCAAAGCTTAAAAATTTTAATGTTCTATATGTTAAAACTGAAAAGACATCTAACTTTTAATTTGCAAGAGTAAGGAGAAACCTATAATTGCCATGTTCCAGTATTTGTACTCACATTTTATGAGGAAGTAAAGATCTTTATATAATTGATGAATGTATTGAAGATGGTAGGCTAGAGTTACCTCTCATATCAATCTAGAAGGGCTCCCCATGGTGTACCACAAGGAAAGAATCTGCACAATTCTTTACTTAAGCTGTTTTCAATTAGTTTTCATTCTGTGAACACCTGCAAAATCTTCAATTTCCCTCCTACACTTTGTTACTTCTGAATTTAGGCTTCTCTCATTTTGATAGGTTCTCCCAACTTACTTAAAAAACTCAACAAACCCATATTCGCACTGCACTTCTAGATTTAATTACAATAGTGGATGCAATATGCTTTTATGGGACAAATTCTCATCTCCCCTAAAGCCTAGGTTATTTTTTTTTTCTCTATGCATACAGCTTTTTTAATGAAAATGATGATGATAATGATGACAACAACTTGGGCTTATTTGTTATTCTTGTTGTTTTGGTTAACTATAAAGGGAAGAAATATGTAAACTATTATCACTATTTTTGTGCTTTATTCTGTTTTCCATGTGGCTACTAAAGAAAATATCTCCCTTTGTCAGTTCCATATCTGTCAGTTGGCTATAATACCTCTTCATTTGGATTTCTCATTGACATCTTAACTAAATATTGAAAAACCTATCTGAGACTTTCTCTTAGTTTTGAAGTGGTTGTAAAGGAATGAATAAGAGCCTTGAGCATTAGGGAAACCAAATTGGTCTATTACTGCCTGGACTCTGTATTCTATTGTCCCATCTCCATGCCTTTGCATTGTCTCTTTCCCTTTCAAATTCCTCACTTTTTTCATGGCCTCAGTACTAAGATACATGATCTAGAAAACTTGTCACCTGTGGAAAGGGAGTCCTCCTTACAGTTCTGAGACAGGTGACTAGAAGTAGCTCTGAGAACAGCTGCTCAAAACCCCAGAAATTTGGGATAGAGCACACTTCACTCTAGAATCATGTATGGATATATGTATGTATATATAAATTTATATAACTTTATATATTATACCTTTCCTCACCCTGTAGAACAGTGGTTCCCAACCTTCTTAATGCCATGACCCTTTAATACAGTTCCTCATGTGGTGGTGATCCCCAACCATAAAATTATTTTTGTTGCTATTTCATAACTGTAATTTTGCTACTGTTATGAATCATAATGTAAATATCTGATATGCAGGATGTATTTAAATTGAACATAACCCACAGGTTGAGAACCGTTGCTATAGAATATAATCTTCTGGCAGATGATAATGTTTCTTGGTAGTTTAAAAATTGAATATGCATAAACAATGGTACTGAAATATTATTTGCTAGAAATAACCAAATGACCACATTTTAATCAACTGGCTCTCAATATGTCATCACCATAAAATAAGGTATAGAGTGGGATGACATGTAGACATAACTTTTCCCATTAAATACATATTCCTTTATATGAAAAGAGAAGAGAATTTGCAATTTTATTTCATAAAGTATAGTGGCAAATAAAAGCATGTGAATATTTAGTTTTCTGGTATAGTTGTGCAATAATACATTCTGGAGAAATTAATTAACCCAATAACAAATATCAAAGCTAATAAATAAATATATACTCATTTTATTGGAAATATTCTAAAATTATTATGCCTATACAAAAATTCTATAAACAAAGCGTATTGAAGATGATTTGAACTTTTCTTTAAGATTCAAAATTATCATTTATGGCTCATTTATTCTGCCTTCATATGTAGTTGTAGATGTAGACCATAAAAGGCTGTGCTGTGAAACATAAATAGAAATGTATCCCTGAAGGCTACATGTTGAATTAAAAAATCAAAATTGAAACTATCTACAATTTTTATTTATATTTTTAATATTTCCAAATTAAATTTGAATCTGGTTGGGGTGGTGGCACTAGTGGAGTCTTTGGAACTGCAAGTTTTACACCTCTAGTGTAGGGAATTGGGGGCATCATCTAATAAGTTAATTTTTAAATTGCTTTCTGGGGGGAAAAGTACCAAATATCATTCGTTAGTATCATTTGCATTTTTCTAAGAAAATTGATGATGAAGGATATAGAACTTCATGGTCAAAAAACAATTTTATCAAGAATGACTTTTTAGTCCTGTAGTCAGAGGATGAAGTAGCCATATCTCAAGATTTTTTCATTCTCTGGAAAATTATCTAATCTCCTTTATTTTCATTTTCTCCTTAAAGCCTATCATGGGCTAACCAGGATATTTCTTTTTTTGTCACAGATCTCCTCTTCCTATTTCTTTTTGTTCCATCTTTACATCCTTCCTTCCATGTTTCCTTCCATCCTTCCTTCCTTTCTTCCTTCCTTCCTTCCTTCCTTCCTTCCTTCCTTCCTTCCTTCCTTCCTTCTTTCCTTCCTTCCACCTCCTTCTTCCTGTCCCTCATTCTCCATTCTTTCTTCCTTTGTCTCATTTTATCCCTCTGTCCCTTAATTGTGGAGTTCCCACTTTTTTTTCCAGTTATTTGATGTGACTGGGTTCTCCTGTTCAGACATATCTATCTATCTATCTATCTATCTATCTATCTATCTATCTATCTATCTGTCTGTCTGTCTGTCTATCTGTCTATCTATCTATCTATCTATGTTTATGTATAGACACATGTTTATGTATATATGTGCATACATATACATATATACACAATACACGTATCCATCTATACACATACACATGTGCATACACATACACACATGCATACATTTACTCATATGCATAGGTATGTGCATGTGCATATGCATGTACATATGCATATACATATACATATTCATCTATCCATTTACCTTTTACATTCTTGTTTTATTTCCTTGTGATATATGCACAGTAGCAGATCAAAGATTATCAATAGTTTAGTGATTTTGTTTGCATAATTCCAAAGTGATATTCAAGTTGGTTGAACAAATATTTAGAGGTATCACCAATGTATTAGTGTTTCTGTCTTCATGCAGTGTCTCTGATGACTTATTTTTTTCTCACTTTTACCAAGTAGAATTTTGCAAGGTAAAGTCTCACCATTATTTTAATTTATTTTTTGCAACTTGTATTATTTGAATCATCTGTGTGGCAATTTAAAGATTATAATTGCTTTGAAACTAAATATATTTGAACGTGTGAGTCCTGGTAGTATCAAAATTTTCCAAAAGTCTTAATGCCTTTTAAAATATTAAATGTTAAAACTGTACTAAAATTTTGGCGGCATATTATATAAACATGCATATATGTGTCTTTATATACATGTCATGTATGAATATCTGTATCATCTATATGTTTATACACATATATGTCATGTATGAATATCTGTATATCTATATGTTTATACGTAATTTCTTATATATTTTGGAAATGAGATTTTTAACAGAACAATTTAATTCTGATATACCCTTAACCTACCATTTATCATCTAATTCTGTCCTCACTGATCTTATTCTTGAAAAAAAAGTTTTAAAAAAGTATATATAATTAGAAAAAAGGTTTTTTTTGTCTTTTTATATCTCTCCTATCTTTTGTAAAGTTAATAAATTTACCCCCTATCCATAGCTAGAGAAGCCTTTTATTCCCTTCCCTTCTTCCTCAGACTCTTCATGACCTTCTTCCTGCTCCTCCTCATTTTTTGTCTTTCTCCTTCCTCTTCCTCCTCTCTTTCCTTTTCCTCTTCTTCATCCTCTTCGTACTCCTTCTCTCCTTCTCCTCCTCTCCTCCCCCTCCTCTTTTCCCCCTTCTCCTCCTCCTCCTCCTCCTCCTTCTTCTTCTTCTTGCCCTTCACCTACTTCATCCTCTTCTTACCTTTCTTCTCCTTTTCCTTTCTCTCATTTATTCTTCATATTCAACTCCTTTGTCTTCCTCTACTGTGGGTGTTTGTATTCATAAGTCATAAATTTTTTGTTTATTTAATAATATGGGGTAACATAATAGTCAAAGTCTAATTTCAGCAATAACTTTCCAGTTTTCTCAGTAGCAGTTATTTAATACTGTTTGTCCTTAAGTAACTTTTTTCTTTCTTTCTTTTTTTTTCAATTTATATTGCAGCAAATAGAGTGCTGGGCCTGGGTCAGGAAGATACAAGTTCAAATCTAGCCTCAGATACATCAGCTGAGGGACCCTGGGCAAATAAATTTCAGTTTCCTCAGTAGTAAAACAGGAATAATAGCATAGACTTGCAAGGGTTTTTGGGAGGTTCAATAAGATAATATCTTTAAAAGCCCTTAGTCAAGTACTTGGCACATAGTAGGTAGTATATAAGTAAGCACAGTAATTCCTTCCTGCCCTTTGTTTCTTTTCATCAGTTCTACTGATCTATATTTCTGTTTCTTAACTAGGACTAAATTGACTTTTATTGGTTATTCTTTTATGACATAATTTATGTACTGATATAGCCCCCTTCATTCACAATGAATTTGGTTGTAATATTATTTACTTGTATGAAGGATTGCCTTGATAATTTGATTGTATGACATCTATAAATTGATTTAGAAACTATTTCCATTTTAAGGACAGTGAGCTTGACTCTGACTGGGAAAATTACAAAATGGGTATTAAAGCAATATTTGGTGTACGTATACATAGGGAATGATAATTACATAGAGGCAGTGCAACTCCATCAAAATTAGATTGTGCCCAGAATAACCACATTTTCTGTTTTGTCCTGACCATGACCTTGTGAATTAGGACAATGCTATGGATATATCACTGATTTTTGAGCAAAGCTTTTGATAAAATGTCTCTTGCTATTTTTACAGAGGACATGGAAAGATAAGATATTAGATGATAATATGAATTAGATGGATTTTAAACTGATTGGATAAATTGAATCAAAGGATAGTCAATGTTTAAAATGTCAGCATTTCAGGAGGTCCCCAGTGGAGTACTCCAGGCTTCTATGCTTGAGCCTGTGCTGTTTTGTTTTGTTTTGTTTTTAATAAATGATTTGGATAAAGGAATATATACTGTGCTCATCAAATTTTCAAATCACACAAAGCTGGAAGGGATAGCTAACTCATTGAGCTACAAAGTCAGAATCCCAGGTTAGAGCTGAATCTAATAAGATGAGATTCAATAGGGATAAATATGAAATGTTATATACTTGGATACAAAGGACTTCAGGTACAATATCAGTCAGCGTTATGGTATAGTTACTAAAGATTGTGGGCTCCATTAAAAGAGACCTATTTCCCTGCCTCAGTCAAATTTCATCTTACTTACTATTTTCATTTCAGGTATCAGAGTTTAATAAGGGTATTTATAAGCTATAGATTCCAGAAGATGTCCAGGACCATGGAGGGTCTTGAGGTCATGGCTAGTGAAGATCAATGTAAAGGACATGGGATATTTAACTTGGAGAAGAAGAAGACTGAGAGGGATATAAGATGTATAAGACTATCAAATGAAGGAGGGACTAAACTTCTGTTTGGCTCTTAGGGGAACCGAGAGCTTTTTGTGACATAGTGCAAAGTGTATTATCTCTGAAGTGAGGAAGACTTGGGTTTAAATCCCACTTATGAAATTCAATAGTTACTTAATGGTGAGAAATTTAATGAAACCTATTTGACCCTGAGTTTCTTCATATGTAAAATGAGGATAATAATTTCTTTAGTATACATCTCACAAGATTAGTATAATGGTCAAATAAATTATACAAACTTTGAAGATCTATGTATTTCAGCTATTATTATGTAAACATAAAGAAATTTAATTTATCTTATCCCAAGCTTCCTCACTGAACAAAAGGAGAAAAGTAATATTAATATTGTTCATTCACAGGATTGTTTTGAAAGCACTTTGGAAAATCTTAGTCATCTATAAATTGTGAACCATTATTACACCTATGCAATAACCCTGCCACTGCCTCCTAAAGTACTCTAGGTTTTACCAAAGGACTTATTTCCTTTCCCCTGCAGAACCCCTTTCTCCACTAACAACACTTATTCACTCTTATTTTATCTACCCGCTCAATTTAATGACTCTTAATACATGCCTTATGTCTCATGCTTATATCCTTAGGACTTAGGACAGCTATCCTGCAGCTACCCTTTCTCTATATGTTATCTCCTGCATTAGAATGTGACACATTGACAGCAGTGATCGTCTAACTCTTTCTATTTTTACAAAGAACATGGTGCTTTCATACATAAGTGATTAATAAATGTTTTTTTTTATTTCATTAATTACATCAGATATACTTTTCACTTCTTTATATAGTACATAAAGTGCTGGGATATTGTAATTATTGATGAGAATAGATCTCTATAGAAATACTGGTAAATCATTCCATTTTCTAAGCAGTTTGTTCTCCTCTTTCCATTTTGCTCTTCAGGTGATTTTAGAATTATTATGCTTAGTTGGGTCTTCTACAAAATTTTCTGCTGGCTAATTTTACCCTTCACTTCCTTTCACTGTTTCATGAGGCAATACTACTCATATTCTCCACCCCCTTTTCATGAGTTTTATTGATACTATTTTCATTTTTATGCCTTCACTCTTTCCCATTACTTCTTCCTGTTCCCCAACAGAAAATAGAGCCTTCTCTTAACAAATAGCTACTATCATAAAACGCAATTCAATCACATTTGAAAACTCAGAAGAAAAAAGGGCTATAAATGGTAAAGCTCAATAAAAAAATAGGGCAACATAGCTCCTTCCTTTCTTCTTCCCATCGCTCCTTCCCCATTTCCCTTTTTCCTTCCCCTTTCCTCCCCTCCCCTCAGTCCACATGGGATACCATACCCTAACCTGAGCACGTTCATCCCAAAGTATGTAAATTTTGATGACTGAAGACTAGTAAGATATCTTGAGGTTTACTGGCTTTCTTATAGACCATGCCTTGAAACCAATTCACTCTGGCTCTCACTGACTGGCCAAAAATAGGGCTTTCCTGCCCAAGCCCTATTTATTTGTCATTGTTTGGCCCAAATGGAGTGAAAGTCAATAGTAATTATTTCTTCTTTGGCCAGAAACCCTGAGGGTCTTCCCCTCCAAGATTGATTTTTTTTTATTAGTCAAAAGGTCCATTCCTTGGTTCATTTCTTACCTAGTCTTAATCATAGAATGGGCATTTATTCAGTCAAAGTGAGAACTTAAGTTAAAGAGACCACTGCATCCTAGGCCATCTCTAGTCATCCTGATCTAAATCTTACCAGAGGGACCCAGATGGTTCTGGAGAAGAAAGTGAGGCTGGTGACTTTGCAAGCCCTTCCTCACTTAGATCCAATTCACTTGAAAATGAAGGCATCATCTTTCTGAAGTCTTGGTCCTCTTTGAGAGCAAAGGAAAGACAAATAACAGCATTCTGCAACTATTTTTTTTCTCTACTTCTCTGCAAAGAGGTAAAAAACAAATAAACTTGTTTGACCATCAAGTCCTTGGAAATCAATGGTCACTTCAATGATCAGAGTTTGGAAATCTTCCAGTGTTATGCTTCACATTATAATAATCTTCATGTAAATGGTCCACTAAATTTTACATTCTTTTCTCTGCATTACTGTATGTAAGTATTTCTGAGTTTCTGAATTCTTCATATTTATCATATCTTTCAAGGCTCAAGTCACTTTCCTTAAAAATCCTTCTATAGGAAATCTCCTTTACTGACCCTCTCAGATGCTATGTTCTTCTCCAAAATTTTAATGTGTATGTGTATGTATGTGTATATACATGCATACAAATTAATGTGCACACATATATATGTACTAATACATATTATATTGTACTTGTATGTTTGTACTGTCTCTCTCAAAAAAATGTAAGTTCATTGGTGACAGGGACCATTTGATTCTTTTCTTTGTACTGTCAGTGCCTAAAAGAGTGACTGGAAAATAGAAGGTGCTTAATAAATGCTTGTTCATTTATTGATTATGATAAAACATATGTGTAAGTTATTAGAGTAATACATAGTGTTTATGTGGTCTTGATATTTACAACAGTGTTTTGAGGTCAGTAGTGTAAATATTATTTTCCTTATTTTACATATTTGATATGTAAAAATGTCAGAATTTAAATCAGGTCTTTCGATTTAAAATCTAGTTCTTTTGTCTTTTATGCTATTTTGCCTTTGATTCCATTATTTTATACTTTAGCTAACCATGGTACTACAATGATATTTCAAGTTACTAGGTTACATTGTCCACTACACTGTCTTCAGTATGGCATTCCCTAAATGCCCTTAAAGTTAATGTAGATTAAAATAGTTCCTCTTTCAATAAGATTAGGTCTATCCTATCATTGATGTCTTTAATGCTTCTGTCATTACAAGTTATGAGGATTTAAATAGTATTTTGGGTATGTTCCCTAGCACCATTGCCTCCTTTACTAATTTTTTAGGCTGTTTTGTCTCATTAGAATATCTCATGCTTGCCAAATTCTTCACCATTTTTATATATTTACTACAGCTTCTGTAATTGCTTCTAATCTCCAAAACTATATTTACTCTCTACCTCCTTTTGTAGTTTGTTGCTTTACCTTTTCCCCCTTGTTTTTGTATTTCTTCTCTCCTGTCCTCCTGGTTCCTGTCCTTTTCTGAACTTTTAAACTTTCCTGTTAAAGTATTTTGCCTTTTATAAACATAAAGAGCAATAGAAGTACTATTTTCCTTCTGCAACAAGGCCTTATATATAATATATATTACATTATGTAATATATATTATATATAATATATATGTATTATAATATAATATAATGTATTATAATATATGTGTTATATGATATATATTACATCATATTATATGTATATATTATATGATATTATGTATCATATATGCTTTACATATAAATGTTTATCAGTGAGTAAATTAATGTATAGTTGGAAAACTCAACCAATTATAACGATTGACTCTAATTCTTGTTT
>JAQQSV010011535.1:0-12981 GCA_028646515.1 Pseudochirops corinnae | reverse complement strand
ACAACCAGACTGTTGTACAATGTGAAAGTATTTGCAGATCCTATATGTGATTGCATGCCGCCCTGGTAGGGGGAAGAGGGAGGGGAGAAAATTTGAAACTCAAGGGACTGTGGAACTGAATCTTATAAACTAAAAGTAAATAAACAAATCAACTAAAAAAATAAAATTTAAAAAATAATAAACCACTTAAGATCATAGAATTTAGAGCTTAAAGTGACTCTAGTGACCATCTAGCACAACCCCCTCATCTCAGAGAGGAAGAAACTGAGTCTCATACCAGGGACTAGTGGCTTGTCCAAAGTCACAGAGGAAAGTAGCATGGTGAGGATTTGAATCTAGATCTTCTAACTACAAATCCAGAGCTTTCTCAGTCTGCCAAGCTGATACTAACAAAATACAAGTCTCTATTATATGATGACCAGCCCAGTTGAGTTCAGAAAAGCTTGTCACCAAATTGGCTGCTGGGTGATGATTTCCAACCATGGTGACTCTTGAGGAATACCCACTTAAGTTGCAGAAAGGGTGTGATTTACATTGGTGGAGGAACTGCAAATGCTAACAAAGTCATAGATCCTTGAATTACTGACATAGGAGTCACTGAACTGGGATTGGTAAACCAGAAGTAAGCAGCTGGGGCAACAACTGTGCAGGAACCATAACATACACCTTGCCTAAATCTCTAATGCAGTCTAGGTCACACAGCTGAGAATATGAATGTCATTTATAAACATTAATGTTGTTGTTCAGTCGTATCTGAAGTGTCAGACTCTGTGACCCCATTTGAGGTTTTCTTGGCAAAAATACTGGAGTGGTTTGCCATTTCCTTCTTCAGCTCATTTTTACAGATAAGGAAACTGAGGCAAACAGGGTTAAAGTGACTTTATGTGCAAGTTAATTCTCCCACCCCACTTGGTTATTCTATAAGGAGAAACTAAAGTGCCATAAAAATATGGATCTATCCAAGGTTACTCAGGAGTGGGCAGAGGCGAGCTGAAAACCTCTGAAGGCTGCCTTCAGTTTGTATTAGGTCACACATGTTCCCTTAGTTATTAGTGTAAAACACCCTGGTGATTCACACAGTGGAATGTTTGAGCCAAGGATGTCACCTAAAATATAGCATAGAGATATGGCTTTATCAAGGAATTACATAGTCTGCCTAATGTATCAAAGTAGTAAAGGAATTTGGTGCTTTTAAAAAAAACCCACCACCATCTTCTGGGTGGTTCCCCCTGTTGCCAAAGAGGGCTCCTGGCAGCTTCCTCAGCTCTGCAGGTGACAGATTAAACTAGCATTAGTGAAGTTCTCAAATAGGTCATACTATGTCTGGTTCAGTTTTGCAGAAGAGTCCAGCTGAGGACCCTAAACGTTAACCCTTACAATGCTGTTCCTGTGATTTACACCACATCCCTAGCTCCATAAAAAGGCACAATTGGGTGTGAAAGCTGTTTCTGAAAACCTCTGGCTAAATTTGCCCGAGTTCTAGATTTGCAATGGGGGAAGGGAGGTCGCCGGGAGGAGTGGAGCCGGTGGGTTGCAAAGACCCCTCTTTCCTGACCTTTTTGACATCTTCCTTCGAAAATATGATTGCTCAGAGTCCTTCACCCAACTTCGAAGCTTCTGAGTCCTTTATTAGGGAAATCTAAATGTGGATGGAGAGCAGAATGGGGGGAGGTTTGAATCTCACTTTTGCCATTTACTTATGTGACCTCGAGAAAGGCACCTCTCTGGGTGTTTCCTCTTCAATGAGGCAGTTGAATTAAAAGACGTCTAAATTTCTTTCCAACTCTTCAACACCATGTGGGGTTTACTCCTAGGACCATCGGTTCACAAACATTTATTAAGTGGTTACTGAGTGTCTAAGTCACAGTGCTAAGCAAATAGAAAACGAAGGCAAAAACGCGGGGGAGGGGGGGGGCAAAAAAAAAAATTCAAAAACAAACAAACCAAGCACTAAGTCCTAGCCCTCGTGGAGCTCACATTCTTCTAATGAGGGAGTGAGCACAAGCACTAGTTCGAACAAAAGGCTACAGATTCCTTCGGTTTTATCTACACAAAGGGTATATGCTCTTTATAGGTACTAAAGCAAAGCCGGGCCCAGGAGGGTACCCATTCTCTGGCAAATCCCCTTCCACTCCACCGCGGCGTCCCACCCTCCACCCCACCCCACAAACATACACATATGCCCCCTTCTGGGGAGTGGAGGTCCCCAATGTACGTGCCCCTTGCAATGAGGGCACAGGGTTTTCTATGGGCCACGGGAGGTCTCCACCACGGGTGACCAGACTGGCAGATAGCATTCAGATCCTCCAGGTTCTTTCATTCTTTCTTATCTCCTCCCCCACTCCGTCTTCCCAATACACACCTACTCGCACACACACAAGCGTTAGGGAGCAGGAAGGGAGACCCACTCCCCCGCCATCCACACACGAACTCGCACACCCTCGAGGCCATCCCAGCTTCCTGCCTACCCTCCACCGTCCCAATAGCCTCGGGGCAGGGCAAGCAGAACAAGCCGCGACAGCCCCAGCCAGGGTCCCCGCCCTGTTCCCGGTTCCTTCGCCTGGGTAATCCATTGGGCCCGGGGCTGGGCCTTTATATGCCTGCAGCAGCCCGCCCGGCGCGGCGGCTTTCTTTTCCACCTTCCTTCCTCCTGCAATAGCACCATTAGCTGCAACAGCAGCAAAAGCAACAGCAGCAGCAGCAAAAACAGCAGGAGTTGCTCCCGGGCACTGCAAAAAAAAAAAAGGGGGGAGCCGCAGCCTGCCAGCACCGCTCCCCATTCTAGCTCCCCTCTTCCTTCCCCCTCCCTTCCATCCCTTCCCCCTGGTCCTGTCTTGCCAGGTCAGCGCCAAGTGTGTGAGTGTGTGCATGTGTTTGTGAGTTGCGCGTGTCTGGGTGTGAGTGCGCGCGCGCGCGACCGCCCGCCAGCGCTGCGCCCGCAGGAGCCCCAGCTGTGCGCGCCGCAGCCCGACTCCGAACCTGGGTCTCCCCCTCCCCCAGGCAGCGGAACCCGGGTATCCCCTCCCCAACCCCCACCGTTCCCTCCCCCGGCCCCCCCGGCTCCCGCGGCTGTACAACAAGATGGCGGGATCGGTGGCCGAGAAAGACTCGGAGGTGGTAAGTGTGACAGGGCGCACGGGAGGGAGGGGAGGAGACGCGGCCCCCTGCCCAGCCCTGGGCGCCCAGCTGCTGGGGCCGGAGCCGCGAGGACGGCCCCCGCCGCCGCGATTTGCTGGAGGTGGAAGGGAGAGGGGGGGTGGTTTAATTTGCAACTCCCCCCTGCCTCTTTTCGGGGGAAGTCCTTGGATCCCGAATACCTGTTAGCTGGAGCCGGAGCTGCATGCAGACGGCCCGCAATAGCGCGGCCGGGATCGAGGGGAGGGCGGGGAAGGAGCGGGTAGCCCGGGCTGGACCTGGCCTGGAAATGATTAGGCGGAGACTAGAGGTGGAGGAGACCGATGCTTGCTCCTCGCCGCCGCCGCCACCCCTGCCCCATTGCTTCCCCTCCCACCGGCCAGGTGCTAGGTGGGAGCCGACGGGCGTTAGGGAGAATGTGCGCGCACGTGCACGGTGGGCTTCCCCCACACGTCCGATGAGTCCCCCTTTTTTACGGGTCGAGCGACCGGGGCCTGCCCCCGGAAAGTTCAGAGTTTCTGCTCCAGGTAGAGGAGAGCCACGTCCCCAGTCTGGGCTAGGTTTTCGGTTAGACCAGGGCCTCTCCGGCTCCTCCGCAGGTGAAGGTTTCTCCCTGTCAAGTCTGAGAGAATTTGAGCTGGACTCTTGAAACCCTCAATTTGAGCCGGATCTTAAAATTGAGTGGGTTCAGTGGGACTTTGGATTTGAGTTGGATCCTACTGAAACATTCGGAGACTGCTTCAAGGACATCCACCTCTTTTTTTAAGTATATAAGGGATAGAAGAAGAGATAGAATCCCAAAGTCTAGCTGCAGGGGATATGTCCAGCCCTGGATTGCAGTTCCTTGATCATCCCTCCCCTGATTCTCCCTTTACCTCCCACCAAAGGCTTCTGAAAGTGAATCTCTTGTGTTTCTATTTTTAGAAACTAGAAGATGGGCATTTAAACAACTCCTTGGGATCCCCCGTCCAAACAGATGTGTACTTTCCAAGACTGGTAAATAATTTAGTTTTTTGGTTTTTTTGTTTGTTTGCTTTTTTGGCCTGCTTCCTTCTTTCATAGTTCTGTATGGACCAGGTCCTCCAGCCTTGAGGAATTAATAGGTTCTTCCTCAGATAGACCACCAACCTTCTGTTATCTTTTTGCTGTTTGCAGATAGTACCGTTTTGTGGGCATATTAAAGGTGGGATGAGGCCAGGCAAGAAGATTTTAGTCATGGGGATTGTAGACCTCAACCCTGAGAGGTAAGGCTTAATCTCAGATATCATGCATAATTAGGTATTTTTAGTTTGGCTGAACTGTTGGGTTTTTTTAATCAATTTTGTTATAAAGATGGGGAAGGGACACAGTTTATGTTCAGAAGCAAAGGTGATGGTTAAAAAAAAAGATTAATAAAAATAAGATTTTAAAAAATCATCAGAATCACAATCCTTATCAGGGAATGTTGATGGGAATGCCCAACAGAGAAATAAAACTCTTCTCTCTCCCTTCCAGCTTTATGGTTTGGTGCTCCTCTTGGCTTCTGGATACATTTCCTGGCCAGGGAAATGCCAAGAAAGTACCATGTTCCCATGAAAAGAATTTGTGTGAATCCCATCCATCATTTCTGCAGACAGCTATTTTTATCAGGAATTATAAATAAAGACACACATTTTCCCTTTGACCCATAGAGGGGGTTAGGATCTTTTCATCATTCTTTAGTGTGTTGCTTGAAGCCAGGACAGGACTTAAAGAACCCACTACCACCAAAATTCAATGAAAACCAAATACTAAGAGTTAGTATTCCCTTGATCAACCTCTGGGGATGTTTCTGGTTACTGAATTTTAGCTGTGTTGGTTTAGGGTATACAGAGGAGTTCCTTTTGGAGGGTTGGGTTATTCCAGTAGGATGGATAATTGAAAATCTATACATCATCTAAAATCCTAACTAATTTTTTTTCAGTAAATTTTTCTTTCCCTAGCTCTACTAGCAGGTAGCACAGTTGACTTAGAAACCTTAAGAACCTTGAATAATCTAGAAAGGATGTCAAGTTATCTGATCCTATATTAGATAAGATTGGTTGTGTTGGTCTTTCAGTTTTGAGATCAGTTTGACGTGTGGGGACTCCAAAGATCCTCCTGCAGATGTGGCCATTGAACTGAAAGCAGTATTTACAGATAAGCAGCTGCTCAGAAATTCCTGCATATCAGGAGAAAGAGGTGAAGAACAATCAACAATTCCTTATTTTCCTTTCATCCCGGACCAGCCGTTTAGGGTGAGTCCAGAGAAAAGTGTACCACCAATTACATGTGAGTTTGGTAGGTGGAGAAATAGTCAAGCTGTGGAAATTTTCTGCACATTCAGGAAATAGACTGTTTAAGAGTTGTAAGTATTTAAAATTTTAAATAATTAAATTTAAATATTTAAAGGGTTAAGTGTTGTACATTAATGCTCGCAGTACTCGTTTGTGGAATAAGTTGTATGGGCCCTAAGAACCAAAGAAATAAATGAAAAGTACTAAGTATAGATACTTTTTTGCACACGCCCATCCACACTGCCCCCCATCAGACCTAGCACTGTGTTGAACACAGTGACTCTTTGAATTACTCCTCAAGGATTGAATATTTCAGTCATCAAGTAACAATTCACTTTCTCATGTATTTCCACTTTTTTTAGGAATTATGATTATCATTTCACCACCCTATTCTTTGCTGTATCTCCCCTACAGTTTATGCCCCTGGGACTGGACAAGAGAGTGACTGGGTAATACAGCCCTTCCTCCGCCCACTCTTGTGGTTTAAAATGTGGGAAGCAAGTGATAAAAAGTTTTGTGATGCCTCTTGTTAGCATATGTCTCCCAATTGGCAGTTATGGTTTAAAGGCTTCATGTCACATGTACATTAATTATATAAAACTCTCATTGACCTCATAGGGGCTGTCCCTTGGATGGGCAGTGAGGTGGTGCAATGGTTAGCACCCTGAACCTGGAGTCAGGAAGTCTTGATTTCAAATCCAGCCTCAGACACTCATTGTGAGACCCTAGACAAGTCTCTTAACTCCCCCCTGCCTCAGTTTCCTAGTCCTTAAAATGGGAATAACCATAACACCTACATCCCAGGGTTGTTGTGAGGCTCAAGGGAGATCGTCTTTGCAACCAACGTGTTTTGTAAGCTTTAAAATGCTACATATAAATGCTAGTTATTATTATCATTATTGTAATCTCATTCTGAATAAAAATTTGCCATTAATCTACTACTTCTCATTGTTCATCTAGAAAATGCCATGCATGAGATTTATAAGGAAATAAAATCTTAAATATAGAGGCAAAACAGAATAGTAGACAGTATTGTACTTGAAGTTAAGAAGGTCTGGGCTCAAATCCCACTTTTCATATTTGGCAGTGTGACCAGGTACAAGTCACTTAACCTCTCTTGGCTTCAGCCTCTTCATCTATAAAATGGAGATAATAAATACCCATAGTACCCAAGATTGTGTTGTGAGCCTCCAAAGGAGATGATGTGAGATAGGACTTCTGCAAACTTGAAACTGTAGAAATGACAGTAGCTACTCTTACAAATAGAGAAAGTGAGAAACAGACTTGCCCAGGATTGTACCCATTCACCTGCCATATGTTGGGATTGTGGCCAGCGTGAGGGATCCCAGAATGTGGCTTCTGGAAGACCAACATTTTAAAATAACAATAAAATGAACTAGAATTAGGGCCTTCTATGTTAATATCACCTCAATAATCATCTTAATTAGATGTGACTAATGTCATGTGTGGAGTCTTTCCTTACCTGGTGAACACCTATCTCTTAATAAACACTTACCAAGAGACCATTAATTACACCCCATGGTAAATTACTGAAGGTGTAGTTAAGAAAGAGAGAATGAGGGCTTATCATTTTTAGTATGGAAGCAGGATGTTTGTTTGACAAAGACCCTGATAGTAATGTATGTAAGGTACTTCGCAAACTTTAAAAGTGTTACATAAATGTCAACTATTCTTATTATACTATTTTTTATTATACTGTTCTTATTATAAGTTGGCCCGCTAGGAACTGACATGTCAGCTTCTGGCAGAGTAATAGAATTGTTTTACTTCAGGAAGAAGCTCCTAATGAAATTAGTGGTAGAAGTTTGGTAGGTAATCAGGGGTGGCATTAAATGCCATCTCACTCCAGCCAAGGGCATCATTATTTCCTGAGTGGCAGGTATTTGAAGGCAGAAGCAATTGTAAGGCTGTAAAATGTGCTCACTGCCTTCCTAGAAATTACAAAATCATGTATTAGGCGCCAAACATTGAAATCATATATTTAATTCACCATTTTATTTTTCCCCCAGGTGGAAATTCTTTGTGAACACCCACGATTTAGAGTATTTGTGGATGGACAACAGCTTTTTGATTTTTACCATCGAATTGAAACACTGTCCTCAATTGACACAATAAAGATCAATGGAGACCTCCAGATCACTAAACTTGGCTGACCTTGGTGCCCAGATCATCCTCCCTATTCCAAATAGGAGCAGATGCCACCCTCGGTTGTCTGGAAGAGCATTCCTACCAGGATACGGAGGCTTAACAAAAACAAAACAGACATAAACAAACAAAAAGACAAGCTTCCCAGTCTCTTCTGTATGTGCAGTTTAAACCCAAAATGAGGACTTGAACCAGGATTTACCCTCATGAAGAAAGCTTTTGGGTAACAGACACTGAGCCGTTGTCCCCGGAGCAAAGTAATACGTTTATGCTGGATTTTGTTCCTATCAAACTAGAATAGGTGTGGGGTCATTTGGGGTTTGGGGCTTAATTGGCAGCAGTGTGTTCATCTTTCCTTTGCAGAAGGAAGTCTGCAAACAAAAGTGCTAAAATAATAATAATTTTAAACATGGTACACAGAAAAGTTTTCTTTTGTGCAACCAGTTTCTGCACTGAAGTAGACTCATGTAGCACAACCAATAACATTTTAGTCAGGGTATTTACATAGAATGTAGGTTGTTCAAGTTTTTTGCACAGCATAATATTAATACAGTTTTTAAAGCTTTCTTGGTAGTTTATTTATTTATACTCAGTGTATGTATTAGAAAAATAAGCAATGTTATTGAGTACATACAGAGAACAGCGAGTCATGAAGTTTTGAATATACAAATGACTTAGGTCTGTAGGATAGAGTAAATTTATCATTTTTGAAACATATATACAGTTGTTTGAATAATTGAGTTCTGGTGGTGTCCTTTACACCCCTAAAATTAAGCTCCTTTGGATTAGTTGCTATAAATGCTTTAGGAAGAATGGGGGAGAGCTTTGCAGTAATTTAAGTACAAATTTTTTCCCATGCTATTGGTCATTACATGTAACATTTACACTGATTTTGCACCTTTCTGTGAATTGACATGATACATAATAAGGCTTCCCTAGGGGTAAATTCCCACATTTTCTTGGAATTTATGCCATGGCTCATTATATAATTATTCAATTAATTGAAAATACTTATGAAGTGATTGCTAAGATAATATTTTTTAAAATGTACTTTACAAGGACTTTCAGCTTATTATGAAGAGAGTGTTTGTGATATAATAGATAGCAAACTAAGAATACCGAGAGAACTTTCTGGATTTTGAAATAAGGAGAATAATGTTTATGCCGTACCAATAGCAGCTGCCAAATTTCAGAGTTCAGAACCTAGGTCTTCTTTCATATGTCACTCTTAGCAGTTTTCCCTAACCTGTCCCTCTTCTGCCTTGGCTCACTGTTAAAGACTTAGAAAATCGATTCTCTTCTGTCTCTGTTGATCCATGCAGGGGGGAAAGACTAGGAGTGAGACTAAGTAATGTTATTTCAAAGGGTTAACTCATATTGTCAAGCTTTTGAATGTGGACAGTTTTGAGCTCAGCAGAATTTTGATACTACATGCTTACCAAGCTGATAAACGGGTACGGTTTCTCCAGGGAGATGTAGAAAGTACTGTAACTGTCCATGGAGGGAAGGTTTAAGAATTGGACTCTGAGCTCCACCCTCCGAGGCTGTGCTGGTGGCATTGGTTAGAATGTCAGCATTAGTAAGGGTCTCTCAGAGAGCCGAGTGTGGCATGGGAAGAGGGACTGAGGACTTCATTTTGACTCCCAGCTCTGTTCTCTGTGTGACCTTGGAT
The DNA here is from genome assembly GCA_028646515.1 of Pseudochirops corinnae. NCBI lineage: Eukaryota > Metazoa > Chordata > Mammalia > Diprotodontia > Pseudocheiridae > Pseudochirops > Pseudochirops corinnae. The sequence continues at coordinate 3,714 of JAQQSV010011535.1, read as the reverse complement.
ATTTCTGTGACCATAATGAGAGGGTGTTGGACCATACAGACAACGATCTCTGTGGTCCCTTCCAGTTCCAAAACCTAATGATCCTAAGAGTGGCTGTTGGGGTGGGAGCAGGGATGGGGGAGGTGTGTTTATATATAGTTCAGATTTTGTTGATAGAATATTAAGTCTTGTTACAATCATGTTTGCTTTTTAGTTATTTTACACAACATGCAGACAAATGGAAATGACCAGGTCGTTCCCACGTGTCAAAAGAAGGTAGACAGTGTTTCAGTACCAAAGTTTAATCTTTTTTAAAAAAAAGGAAAGAAAACCAAAATCATGAGGTTTGAGGATTCTTCCCTATCTCAGAAAGTGTTTAACACAGTCTCATTGTATTATATAAGATTCCTTATCCCCTTGGATTCACTTTGCTCTGAAGAGTTTGGCTCTGTTGCCTTTGATCAACTTTTCTCACCTTAGAGAATTGTAAACCTCCCTTATTCTGAAGAGAGTTTGTAGCTATTTATAGCATAACTGGGCTCTGCTCATCATTAAATGATGACCTTTAGAAGGTAGCCCACCAGCTACATAATTCAGCACAAAATAGAGGGCACTTGAGTGTAACCGGCTGGAAACAACTCAATTCTACCTACTTATCCCTGAACCAATTAATGGGTCTTTAGAAGGCTTAGCAGCAAAGGTACAGTGTTAACCCTTTCATCTCAACTCAGAGAGGCCCTTGAGAGCTCATAATAAGCCTTTTCAGGAATGCATTTTAACTGAGAGAGCTTGATTCAAGTGCTGCTAAATTGTAAGACGAATAATCTTGTGGTTTTAATAATTTTTTTAGCAGCAACTTGAAAATAATTTTCACCTCTCATCCTTTGTGAGGTCTAAGGTGGGAAATGAAGATGAGAAGGTAACAATTTAAAATTTCACAGGAAAATGTTTGGTTATGTAGGCAGTTACTGAATACCAGAGCCCTTGACTCCCAACATGATTTAAATCATCCCAAATATCAGAATTAGACTATCAAAATATAAAGTAAGCTTTACTAGGGGCCCTTAGCCTTTGTCTCATGGATTTGGCAGTCTAGTGAAACCTAGGGATGCCTTCCCAGAATAACTTTTTAATGCTATAAAATAAAGTAAAAAGTGTTACAAAAGAGACCAGTTATATTGAAATACAGTTATCAAAGTATTTTTAAAAACAGGTTTACAAGTCACTAAGTTAAAAATCCCTGCTTTAGACAATCTGTTGTTTCCTCCTTACAACATTGTGTCCGTAAAACAGAATTGAATTGGGTGTCTGCTCACTGAGTCATCTAAGGAACTTATCTTTTAAGATTTTGTTTTGGACATGTTTCCAATAAAGCTGACCTTCATATAGAGCTCCTTATAAGGTTTCCTTATCAAATTGATATAATATTTTCATTTTATTCAACTCCCCCAAAAAAAGAGGGAAGGAGAAATGTTGCCTTGACAGAAACAGCCTTGACATTCTTAAACATTCATATAGAGATAGTATTCCTATAAGAGATTTTCAAAGAAACACTTTTCTTATTTTCTGCGTGGTGTAAAATGTTGCTAAATGTGTTATCTTATGTCACTGCTGAAAATTATTTGCACTAAAATAAAAGAGCATTTTGTACAAAGTATTTTTCACATCTTCTAATTTACCTTAAGTACCAAGTATAGCAAACAGTATTTCATACTCCTCTTTCTGAAACCCCAACCTGTACCCAATTGATAGGGATTTAGCTAGGTCAGCAAACCACTCAAAGGCTAGTGTTTTAAGGGGAGAAAAATATATTAAAGGGAGTTGGGCTTTGTTTTTTATTTAAATAAGGATCTCCATCACTCATGTGTATAGCCAACACTAACTAGGCACATTAGGGTGAAGAATGAGAAAGGGAATATAGGGAAAGAGATAGAGGAAATAATTGCATGCACATTGCAGGTATCTGAGAAATAATTTGAGTGAATGAATGTGATCCTAGCTCTGTCTATACTGTTTTGAGATTGTATTTCTTAAGTTTCTTTTGATTCTTTATAAAGTATGCATCTGAAAATCAGAAGAGGGACAAAAGGAAAAAAAAATCTCTGGAAGGTTGCATATACATAATAAGCTTTGACTTTTCTTTGCACAGTGTCTGGTGAAGCAACATTTGGTACTTAGGACCTCGACGTGCTTCAATCAACTCAACAGTGATAAAGCACCAACTGTATATGTTGCCCATAATAGGCTCTTAAAATGATTACCATGCATATGGTGAATATATAAGTGGTATGAAATAAATTAAGCCACAGGAAGCATCCAGGGCCAGGCTTATCTCTCAAGTGGTCAAATATCTCGAAGAGGTTCAAAGCCAAAGGCTTCACTAATCCTGCTTGGTAACTTTCTGTATGAGTCAGTGCCAATTTTAAAGGCAACTCCGGACTCTTAAACTGGGAGAGAGTCCTGAGGGAAAAGATGTTGGGCGCCAAACACAAATGTGCTTCTCTCCAATTAGGAAAGTTCCTTCAGACAATATACCACTAAGATGTGACCATATTAACTTCACTTCTCTTCTTCCCAAGGCTAGAATAGTAGAGGGTCACTTACCTTCAGATCATTCTAAATATAGTAAGAGAATTGAGTTGTAAAGTAATATGGCGGCTCTGATACCACTAAGACTGATTTTTGTACCTGCCTATAAACATGATGTTTCAGTGTCCATCAAGGCGAGTCAAGGCCATTGTCACAGTTGTTATCATCTTCTCATCTGCCCCTCTAAAATAGAGGACTGAAGAGAAAGTTGTTGCTTTACAAATAAGAGTTTTATAAAACCCACAAGGCTCAGGGTGTTTTTTGGAAGGTAATTTTGATTTATACCAAAAGATGAGGGCAGTGAAATACACTGTAATAAAGAAGAAATAGGTGGGGGTAAAGGTGGGTAGGTAGGGGAGTGTCCTTTATGGGGTTGTCAATTATTATAATTACTCTTTTGAAAAAATAAGGACTAGGTTATGTTTCTAGCTACTTAGTGTATTTTCAGAGGGATATGCATATATGTTGAGGTTTAGGAAATATGCTGAAAAACATTTAAAAAGCAAAGGAAAGCTGCAAAATTAATACATAGCATATTAGTCCTAACTTTAAAATACCCTTCCATAAGAAAAATGTAACTGGGGCGGAGCCAAGATGGCGGCGTAGCAGCAGCAACATATCACAGCTCTCACATAGGCACCCCAAAATACCAATAAAATAGGACTCTAAACCAATCCTAGAACTCCAAAACGCACACAAAGATACTTCCCACTAAAGTCAGCTCGGCTACGAGGAACCATATCAGCACTGCACCGAAACCAGCCTGGCCTGAAGCCGCAAGCCGCGGCTGTGCCCCGTAGGCGGCTGCGTGGGAGGAGCCTCTCAGGTGAGTGGATTAGCACCAGCTGCAGTGGGGATTGCGAAAGGGGGAGATAAGCAGTCTGGCCGAAAGGCCTCCAGAGTGGAAAACCGAAAGGCAGAGGTTTTGCACCCACCTCCACGTTGTAGCTTCCCGCCCACGGCCTGCAGACAGCAGGGGGACTAAGCGAATGTTCTCAGGCCAAGAGCTCTCACTTTGAGCGGCCTGGATCTGGATCGCGGTCTTGGGCCTCGCTTCTGGAGTTTTCACTATCCCGTCAGCCAGAAGTAAGTAGGAAGAGTTCCCAGCCTCTTCCTGAGAGCTATGGCAGCCAGGAGAACCCCAGC
>JAQQSV010011534.1:0-12982 GCA_028646515.1 Pseudochirops corinnae | reverse complement strand
TACTACTATTACTAGTACTACTGTGACTACTATTACTACTACTGCTGCTACTACTATTACTAGTGCTACTACTGTGACTTCTCTTACTAGTACTATTATTATTGCTACTACTACTATTGCAATTACTAATACTATTATTACTACTACTACTACTATTGCTGCTACTACTACTGTTACTACTATTATTAGCACTACTGTGACTGCTATTACTAGTACTACTGTGACTACTAGTACTAGCACTACTGTGACTGCTATTACTATTACTACTATGACTGCTATTACTAGTGCTACTGTGACTATTACTAGTACTACTATTATTGATACTACTGCTATTGCTACTACTATTACTACTACTGCTGCTACTACTATTACTAGTGCTACTACTGTGACTTCTCTTACTAGTGCTATTATTATTGCTACTACTACTATTGCAATTACTAATACTATTATTACTACTGCTACTATTGCTGCTACTACTACTGTTACTACTATTATTAGTGCTATTGTTGCGACTGCTATTATTCGCGCTACTGTGACTGCTATTACTACTATTGTTGTGACTTTTACTAGTACTACTATTATTGCTACTACTACTACCGCTGCTACTGTTACTAATGCTACTATTATTGCTACTATTACTATTGTAACTACTATTACTGTTGTTATTACTACTAGTGCTATTACTGCTACTACTGGTACTACTATTATTAGTGCTACTATTGTGATTACTATTACTAGTACTACTGTTATTGCTGCTACTACTACTACTGTTAGCAAGCTAGTATTTATATAGTGATCTAAGTTTTGCAAAATACTTTACATATATTATCTCATTTCATCCCCACAACAACCCCAGGAGGTAAGTACTATGATTATTCCCACATTACAGATGAGAAAACCGAAATGAAGTTAAGTGACTTGTCCAAGGTCACACATAAGTGTCTGAGGTGGGATTTGAACTCAGGTGTGTCTTCCCTGCAAGCTTTGTATCTTCCCCCAGGCCTAGCACAGTGACCCACACAAAGTTAGTCCATAATAAGTACTTGCTGAATAACTAAATGTTTCTCCTGCCCTTACACTGGCGTTTTTCTTACACCGAGTCCTGGCTTTGGCTAGCTGGCCACCACCATGAAGCCCACAAGAGAGCCCCCCACCAAGGGACTCCTCTTGCCAGCTCCAAAGGCACTCCTGGTATCTCCTCCCAAGCTTTGACCTCAGGCCATGCTCAGTCTACACCCTTTATCCACTGCTCTTCTTGAATGACCAATGGTGGATGTCCTGGGACCAATGAATGTTCCCACTTGACCCCTCACCAAGCTATCTGAGTGCTTGAATGCTGAGGACTTGGTCCCAGGGAATCCTCTTTCAAAAGTCTTTGTAGTTCAACGCTGTGTCGATAAAAAAAGAGTCTGCCATCTCTCGATCTCTAGCTCAACCAAGACTCGTGCCGTTGCTTCCTGGTCATCTTCCCATCATGCTCTAGTCTCCAGCCCCGGCTCAGCTCCTCATCGCCCATCCTGGGATCCTGGGCTTCTGACTGGGAAGAACTCAGCCAGCCAGGAGCCAAGACAGGGCTTTTCCACTCACCTTTATTCAGTACTCAAATTTGTGCAGCGCTTGAAGGTCTGCAAATCACATATGTTATCTCTTTTGATCTTCATAATAATGCTGTCAAATAGGTGCTGTTACTGGCCCCATTTTACAGATGAGGAAGCTGAGGTCTTACACATCATACACCTCTTTTCAATCTTAATAGCTGGCATTAACATAGTGCTCATGGCATGTTGGACACTGTGCTAAGCACTTTATAATTATTACTCCACTTGATCCTCACAATAACCCTGGGAGGGAGGTGGCATTTATTATTCCCATTTTACAGATGAGGAAGCTGAGGTTTTACATATTTTATCTCCAATCTTCACAACAACCCTGTCATGTAGGTGCTAGCATTATCGCCATATTTACATATGAGGAAACTGAAGCAGACAGGTTAAGGCATGTGTCCTGCCTCCCTCCTCCCCCCTTCCACCTGTAGATTTGGGAACAGGAATCAAAGCAATATTGTTGTTGTTCAAACTCTTCAGGACCTCATTTGGGGTTTTCTTGGCAAGGATACTGGAGTGGTTTGCCATTTCCTTCTCCAGCTCATTTGACATATGAAGAAATTGAGGCAAAAGAGTTAGGTGACTTGCCCAGGGTCACACAGCTAGTAAGTGTCTGAGGCCAGATTTGAACTCACTGAGATGAGTCTTCCAAAGTTCAAGCCCAGTGCTCTATGCCCTACAGTGCCACCTAACCTCCCCCAAAGCAATATGACTCTTCCTGAACCATTAATTGTCCTACAACTCTGCTCACCATAGCTGGGACTTCCTTAACCAAAGCTCTCCTTTATGTGTCTTCTACTAGAGTATAAGCTCCTTGAGAGCAGGGATTGTCTTGCCTTTTGAATTTGCATCCATAGAGTTTAGCACAGTGCCTGGCACACAGTAACCAATGCTTTTTCATTTACTCATTCATGAATTCATTCATTCATAAGACCTGTGTGTGATTTCGCTGCTGTGGACAGTCCCTCCACCACCAGTGCCCATGACAACCCCTGTGCCTTAGTTGGAGCTTGATCAGTTTGAGGGGCCAAAAAGAGGTCCGGGATGGCAAGCACCTCTGAATTTAGCCAGCTTGGTCCTCAGACATAGGGGCTTGAGGGGAGAGGTGTCAAGCGACCCCTGGAGCCTTTTCAGCGTGAGAGGACAACATCAAACATAAATTAAGTGTGTACTATACACCAGCCACAGTGTGAAGTCCTGGGAGACAAAAACAGACCTCAGAAAAAACCCCAACCCTTCCATGTTCTCTATTGAGAAGAAAAACCCAACATATACAGAGAAAAAGAAAGATAAAATATATACAAAGTGCCACCTCGACCTTGAAATTCTCTGGCATAATAGAAACTCAGGCAGCCCACCAATAAACACTTATTAAGTGCCTACTATGTGTTTAAGCACTGGGGTCATGAAAAGAGGCAAAAGACAGTTCCTGTCCTCAAGGAGCTCACAGCCTAACGGCATTTATACAGCTCCTTAAAAGGAACTAAAGTCTTCAAACGCATCATGTCGCTTGAGCCTCGTGACAACCCTGGGAGGTAAGTAATCCATCATTTTTGTCCCCAACCCTGGGTAGTACGGCCATTAAACAACAACCCTGGGCGTTAAATGCTTTGGCTAATGTTATCTCCATTTTAATGTAAGTGAGGAAAGGGAGACTCTGCAGTCTCATTAACTTACATTCATACAGTAAATATCAGAAGCAGTATTTGAACCCAGATCTCTCCTGATTCCAGGCCTGGTGCTCTCTTTCTCCTGTATCATTCTGTTTTAAATACATTAGGGATCTTTTATTTTATTAGTGAGTCCTACTTTCACTGATGCTGATCACAATTCCCCTTTGATTTAGTCTTAAAGAGATACAGATTTTAAAAATCTCATCACCCCCTGCTCAGCCTGATGAGGGGACTATATGACCTCAGTTAAATTGGTCCTTGGACAGCAGATACACAGCCTATTGTGAGGTCCAGACTCCAAGCCTTTCTAGTATTGGAGCATCTCTCAGCATGCGTTGTACTCGTGCCTGTGCACAGGAATGTTCTCGTGTCTCCCCTCCATCTCAAGAAGTCTTCCTTTCTCTTCAAGGCATTATTTCAGGGTCCTCTCCTCCAGGAAACCTATCCTGATCCCCTCACTTATTAGATAGGTACATAAATAAATGGGTGGATAGTTATTTAGTGAGATAGATATAAATAGATAGACAGACAGACAGATAGATAGATACATAGATACATAGATAGATAGATGGACAGATGGATAGTTATTTAGTGAGATAGATATAGATAGATATATAGACAGATAGACAGATAGATAGATACATAGATAGATAGATAGATGGACAGATGGATAGTTATTTAGTGAGATAGATAGATAGATAGATAGATAGATAGATAGATGGAGATAGATAGATGGATAGACAGACAGACAGACAAATAGACAGACAGATAGCTAGATAGACAGACAGACAGACAGATAGATAGATAGATGATAGATAGATAGATGGAGATAGATGAATAGATAGATAGACAGACAGACAGACAGACAGATAGATAGATAGATAGATAGATAGATAGATAGATAGATAGATAAATAGATGGGTGCATGCATAGATATTTACTGATAGAAGACAGATACATAGACACATGTATGGATAGACAATAATACATCGACAGATAGGTAGACAGACAAATTACATATATAAATGGGTAGGTAAGTAGATCAATAGAACATTTATTAAGTGCTTACTATTTGTGAGGCACTGTGCTAAGTAGAAGGCAGCTAGGTGACACAGTGGATAAGGCACCAGGCCTGGAGTCAGGAAGATTTATCTTCATGAGTTCAAATCTGGCCTCAGATACTAACTGTGTGATCCTGGGCAAGTCACTGAACCTATTTGCCTCGGTTTCCTCATCTGTAATATGAGCTGGAGAAGGAAATGACAGACCACTCCAGTATCTCTACCAAGAAAATTCTAATTGGAGTCCCAAAGAATCAGACGTGACTGAGCAACAGCAAGTGCTAATTGGTGGAAATACCTAAACAAAGACAATCCTTACCCTAAAGGAGTTTATTTTCCCATGAGAGGAGACAACACACAAAGAGAGGGGATCTGGAAAGGGAGAAGGAGCCCCCTTGAAGGCGCTAGGAAGCCAGGAGTGATGGGAGTCTGGCTAGCGGTACTCAACGGCGTTGAGGTTAGTCTGGGTCTCCAGGACCGGTCCAAAGACTGACTGAGGCTGAGAGCAGAATGAGCACAGTCAGGTGTTCTTAGCCCCTATATGTCTGATATGGCCTTCTCTGGGCACCTGTGATTTCCTCTAATAGAAAGTAAGCCCCTGGCAGGCAGGGACTGGTTGGTTTGTTTGTACACACAAGTGAACTGAGTATGACTGCTTGGGACAAGTCAGCTTCCCACTCCTGCCACCCCTATGCAGATTCATCTTGGAGACATCTATTTGTAGGGACCAGAATAACAAGAGTGTCTGAAGCAGGTCTGTCTGCAGGGAGGCATGAGATGGAAGGGAGGGGAGACAGTCTCATGATGATGCCACAGTAAACCCCCCTTCCCCGTCCTCCCCCCAGCCTCCTCCCAGCTTGGCTCGCCTCCTTCCCCCATCTTCCCGATTCATTAGTGGGAACAAAAGGATGCTCCCAGAACCCTTATTTCTATTCACCAGGCCTGTCTGCCTGGGAATGGGAGCATCCCCTTCTTTTCTGGCACTCTCATTATCTAATTCTCTGCCCTACAATTATCAGTTCCTAAGTGATATATTATCCTGGAAGCTGCCCTGTCCCAGATGCTCCACAGTGCTGGGGGGGGGGGGGGGGCGGTGTCTTTGAACCAGTCCTATTTGCCCATAGGATGCCCACCCCGGGCTGTGGCACATCAAGGGTGGCCATTTGGCCTCCTCTCCCTCTGACCTCTGCTTTACCCTTAAGACTGAACTCCTTAAGCTGGCTGGCACCCAAGTCTGCCACGGGAGAGTCCTAGAACCAACCCCCTCACTTACCCCGCGAAGCAATCACAACCTCTTTATTTGGAGCTTATTAGTATTAATAATAAAGCCTACCATAGGTAAGAGGCAGAACGGAAGAGAGTTTAGGGTCAGAGAGATCTGGGTTCAGATCTTGCCTCTGACTTTTACCAACCCTGGGCAAGTCACATACTGAGCCTCAGACAACACCCTGAGGCTTCTCTACCAAGCCACGGCCAGCCCAGCCCTAGGTCAGCTGGTAGGATTCCTTAAACCAGTGAAATCTGAGGGCCTTCCGTATTCAGCCCAACAAGTTCTTCTGGCTTCTCCCAGTTATTAGGGCCCCACCCCCACCATCCCCGCACACCCCTGAAATTACCTTGATTTTATTTACTGTTTTTTAATCCACGTTCAGATTGTTTCCTCCCCATAGAATGGAAGCTCCATGAGGGCAGGATTAGTGTTGCCGTAGCCCAAGTACCCAGTGAAGTGGCAGTTGCACAGTAGGGTCTTAATCCATGCTTGTTGACTTGGACTGAATATTGGAATATACAAGGCTCTGGATTAGTTTCTGGGAAACACAGAGGTGGAATAAGACCTAGTTTTATGTTGTCCTTCAGGAGTTTAGATTCTAGCAAGGGGCATAAGAAATCTATACAAATTATGATAAACAAGCACGATGTGATTAACGCAAAGTCTCATGAGACTTTAGACCAGGAAGAGTTTTTTTGGAAGCCTAACCCCCTTGTTTGTCTAATCAATCAGCAAGCATTTATCGTTCAAGGGCCTACTATGCGCCAGTCACTCTTCTATGAAAAGCTGGTATTGTTAAGACGTTTTTCAGTGCTATTTGACTCTCCATGAGCCCATTTGGGGTTTTCTTGGCTGGAGTGGTTTTGCCATTTCCTTCTCTAGCTCATTTTACAGATGGGGAAACTGAGGCAAACAGGGTTAAGTGACTTGCCTAGAGTTACACAGCTAGTCAGTGTCTGAGGCTGGATTTGAACTCAGGTCTTCCTGACTCCAGGACAGGCATTCTAGCCACTGTGCCACCCAACTGTCCTCCCGTGTGTGTGTGTGTACATACATATACGTATATACACATATATACATGTATACACACTTGTATATGTGTGTATATGTATGTGTATATGTATGTGTATATGTACATGTATATGTATATGTACATGTACGTGTATATGTATATGTATATGTATATGTATAATACATACCCTATATTTGTGACTGCTTTGTGTATCAGATAGAGAACTGGTCTGGGTTTCAGGAAGATTTGGGTTCAAATCCCCGCTCTGACACATGTTAACTTTGGGATGCTGGACACTCACTAAATCAAGACTAAAACCTGCAGAAAAGGTGCCGGCCATTGGTAGAGGGAGTTCCTTGTAGAGAGTTCCCAACTGCAACAAGATCATGGGTCAGGTAAAAAATATTTGTGTGCTAGGTGTCCCAAAAGTCTTAGTGCAGTTTAAAACTTTGATTACTTAAAAGCTTTTCGTAACTTTAAACTACTCTAAGATTTTTGGGAAATCCTATGTGTATATAAATAAATAAATGTGTATAAATATATAATTTATATATCTTATTAGTTTTATTAATTTTATAAAATTATTGTTTATTTTATATATAATCTATATATTTATATAGATTAATATGTTAATACTATTAACATATTGCATATGCTAATATGTTCATTTTTACATAATATATGCTTTGTCTTCTATATTTACTCATCTGTGAACATATTCTATCTTCTCAAGGAAAACATAAGCTCTTTGAGGGCAGGAAAAATGTCTTCTTTTTTTTATGTATCTCTCGCAGTAAATGCCTTGTAATAAAAGCTCACATAACAGTCTATGCTCCTTTCAGGTTTCCTTACAACAGCTCTGCAAGGAGGTGATACGAGTATTTCTAGATTATGCCCATTTTACAGATCCATCAATCAACCAACAAACATTTACTAAGTGTCAGGTGAGAATCAAAGGAGCAGGAGGGAATCTTAGAGGCCAAACCTGTCTTTCACAGATGAGAAAACCGGGGCCCAGAGAAGTTATAGAACTTGCCCAGGATCATCCAGAGACTAGATAGTCTACTTGAGATCTGAGAGTTTGAATAAGTCTCTGAGAGATTTTTAAAACTTGCTTAAAGTCACGCAGGTATAGTGTTGGGCTTAGACTTCAAACCTAGGTCTCTAGACTCCAAGTCTAATCTCTTTCTCTTAGGTCACCATATGCTATTCTTTTTTTTTTCTTGCCAGTTTTATTTTTTTTAATTAATTTTATGTTTATTTTTAGTTTACATCATTCATTTCCACAAGATTTTGAGTCACAAATTTTCTACCTGTCTTTCCCCTACCCACTACCCCAAAACAGCGATCCCACTGTATACCCCCTCCCCCAGTCTGCTGTCTCCTATATCCTCCCCCATCACCCCTCTGACTTTCCAGTAGGGCAGTTTAAAACTTTGATTACTTAATAATAATAATAATAATATTATTATTATTATTATTATTATTATTATTACATATTTTTAACATTTTATTTTAGAACTTTATATTCTAGATTCTTTCCCTTCCTCCCTCGTCACCCACCCCTACTGGAAAGACAAGCAATTCAGTACAGAACATGTGTAGTTACACAGAACATCTCCACAATGGACATATGGTGAAAGACTAACTGTATTTCCCTCCATCCTATCTCGTTCCCCACTTGTTCTATTCTCTGCTTTGTCCCTGTCCCTTTACAGAAGTGTGTGTTTCTAACAACCCTCCCCCCCAACCTGCCCTCCCTGCCATCATCCCCCCTCTCGTCACCATCCCCCCTACTCTCCTGTAGGGCAAGATATCCAATTTAGAGTATACACCATTCACTATTCTTATTGTGTGCAATTTTATTTTGTTTTTGTTGTTTTCATTTTTACATCCCATTCAATTCTGAAGCTTCTGCAGGGGGCCTTTCCAGGAACCTCCTTCCCCCATATATACCCAGTTATTCCCACGTTTTCTCCCCATTGGAATGTTAGCTCCTTGAGGGCAGGATTATTTTTTCCTTCCTTCCTTCCTTCCTTTCCTCATAGATTCTTTGTAGGTTTGTATTTTCTTCCTTAGCACAATCCCTAACGTGTCTTAAACCTTTAGTAATAATTGCTTGTAGACTGACTAACTGACTAACCCCATCACCTGTGTACCCTCAGTGAATTATCCAGACAACAGACAACTTTTATGTGTGTAGAAGCCTTTGGCGATCTGCTAAAACCTATGAACTCCTACTCAAGGTCAAGTCATCAGGCATATTTGTGAAGCCTCTACTATGCACCAGGCACTGTGTGAAATGCTTGCAGTACAAAGGAAAAAGTAAAAAGTAATTTTTACCCTCAGGAAGATCCCCATCTAATGGAAGGATAGGGGATGTGCAAGCAACTTTGCATAAACAAGATATATATGGTATAATTGGATATCATCACCAAGGAGAGATAGCAATATTTAGCTCATGGGGAAAAGGCTCCTTGCAGAAGGTGCAGTTTTAACCCAGAGTTGAATGCATTCAAGCCAGAAGGCAGAGGTGAGGAGTGAGAAAAATCCAGGCACAGGACACAGCTGTGTGAAAATTGGAGCAGTGGGGGTGGGGAGACCCAGAGCTAGAAGGAAGGAGCAAACATTTATTAAGTACCTACTGTGTACCAGGCACTTTATAAATATTATCTCTTTTGATCCTCACAACAGCAGAGGCAGACAATTAAGTAATTTGCCTTGGGTCTCACAGCTAGTAAATGTCAGTGGCTGGATTTGAACTCAGATCTTCCTAACTCCAGGACCAGCACTTTATCTGCTATATACTCAGCTTTCTCAGAGGTCCTCTAGACTAGCCCTATTATTTTACAGATAAGGAAACTGAGGCCTAGAGACAGGAATTGCATTGCCCAGGTTTACGTGGTTACAAAGTAGCAGAGTTGAGTCTTGAACCCAGGTCTTTTGACCCAGGGCCACTGTATGTGAATATATAGGGCTATAAACAGCCCTGAGGCCTAGGTGTGGTTATGCATATGTAAAAAGTATACGCATGAGTAGTACAGTTGAGCACATGTGTAGCAAAGTCATAACTAGTGTAGTGCCAACAGGGCTTTGCCCTAGGGCACCGTCATTCCTGGGGGTACACTTCTCATAGTTATGACTCTCATTCTCTCAGGGCACACAATCTCCCCCAACACCCCCTAGAGTCAGGCCACTCCTCCTGTGCATCTCCCCCCACAGACAAATCATCCTTTATGCTACCGCCATGGCCCCCATGCTCCCAAATGAATTTGTTCTAAGCACAGCTGACAAGGTCATATATCTAGAGCTTGAAGGGTTCTCAGAGATCTTCTAGTCCAACTTCCTTTTGTTACAGGTGAGGAAATGGAGACAAAGAAAGAATTTGTCCAAGATCATCATGCCAGAGTCAGGATTCAAACCTAGATCTCTGGCCATGGTTCAGTGAGGCTGCAGTAGATAGCCTAAAGACCTAAGTGTACCCAGGTTAGAGAAATATCTTAGCATCTAGAGCTGGAAAAGACCTCCCGAGGTCCTCTAGTCCAACTCTGTCATTTTACAGATGAAGAGAGAAAAAGGGACTTGTCCAAGGTTGTAAAGGGCTAGACCATGGGCAGCTAGGTGCCAGGCCTAGAGTTAGGAAGACTCATCTTTCTGAGCTCAGATCTGACCTCAAGACACTTACTAGCTGTGTGACCCTGGGCAAGTCATTGAACCCTGTTTGCCTCAGTTTCCCCATCTGTAAAAAAATAAGCTGGAGAAAGAAATGGCAAACCACTCTGTTATCTTTGCCAAGAAGATAGCAAATGGGGTGATGGAGAGTGGGACATGATTGAAAAAACAGCTGACTGAATGCAGTGAAAGACAAGGAAGTGTAGGATTCTTTCTAGAGGGAGAGTTGACTTTGGGGATCATCTGGTCCCATTCAAACCCAAGGCCTCTGACCTTACCAGTTCTGCTTAGTTTTGTCCTGAAATGTAGCATAACCACATAGCATGTGCATAGTATACATCCAGTTCTGAGTCAGCTACACACCCTACTTCTGCTGGGCCAAGGGGATCTATGAGTGTTATGTGTGCCCCTTAGGAGGTGCGAGTGTGAGCATGAGTGTGAGTGTGTGTGTGTGTGTATGTGTACAGTGTGTGCGTGACAGTGTGTAGGAGGTGTGTGTACAGTACGGCATGTGTTTGGATATCAGGAGTTGGGCATGTTTAGTAATTAAATCCCTTTTCATCCTTCTGCACCTGTCTCCTTCTGAAAGCTGAGAGAACAGACGTCAACCGGGACAAGGGCTGGATTGAATGTAAGCAATTCTGAAATATTTATTAGCTCGCGACTCCACTCAATGGAGGGGAAGGAATGCCAACTAATCTACCCAGCAGTGCTCTGAACGGGGGCATTTTTCAACAGTGACTTATTACATTTCAGCTACTGTCTACTTTGTCAAAAATGGTATCGTTTTAATCTATGTCTGGGCAGGCTTTTTGGGTTTGGTTTTTTGGTTTTTTTCCCCCTAAAGTGCCATGGGCATGATCTCTGCCCTCCTGACACTTGCTCCCCACTCTTGATTCTCCACCCTTGCCCCCCATCAGATCCCAGGGCTTCTCTTTTCCTTTCTCCACCTTGGCCAAGCATGGATGCCTCCTGGGACAGGGAGGAGTAACCCCAGCCTTGGTGAGGGTCCTGAGGAAACAGGGCAGATTCCAAGCCTTCCAGTTTCATGAGGCCTGATTAGCTCCCCCCTCTCTACTTTAGGGCCCAGGGAGTCTGGGCAACGACCATCTCAGACATATACCCCTTAGGCAGGCACAGAGCAGGTCAGCAGAAGGAAAAGAAAGGAGGGAGGAGGGAGGTCTTAGGCAGGGTTGGTGTGACTGGTGTGACTTTGAGTGCTTCAATTTGTCTGTATGGCGGGGGGAACGTGTGTGTGAACTGACTAGATGATCTCTGACGTCCCCTGAAGTTCTAAATCTTTGGAGTAGTTAAGAATCAACCAACCAGTTTTTCTTCCTTTTCTTAAAAAAGATTTGTTATATGGAATGGCTTTCTTTAAGGGGAGAAGAGAAGGAATATAATGGGAAAACTTAAGTCTTGTAAAAAAATATTTTTTTAAAAAAAGAATCAATTAACTAACAAGTATTTATTAGGTGCCAAATATATGCCAATGTCCAGGGATACAAAGACAGAGATGAGATGGACCCTGCCCTCAAGGAGCTTCCACACTAATGGAAAAATCAGTTGGCCATGTTAGTAGATGGGACCAGGGGAGAAACTGATCTTTGGACTAGCAGGGGAAGGATCCAGTGGCCATCTCCATCAGTCATTCAATAAAGCTTCCTCTTCCCTGGCATACTAGCCCCTGGAAGGATGAGTTGCAGCTAAAATGGAGGGTCCTTGAGGGCAGGCTGATCATAGAAGAGCTCCCTGGAGGAGAACAGAGTTGGGGGTGGGGGGAGAGAAGAGTACTGAACTTAGAGTTAGGAGAGATCTTGGTTTCAAATCAGTCTTAGTAACTGTAGGACCCTGGGCAAGTCACATAATCACCCTCTGTTAGAATATGAGGTCCCTGAGAACAAGCAGTGTTTCACTTTTTCCATTTGTATTCCCCAGAATTTAGCATAGTGCTTGGCACACAGTAAGTGCTTAATGAGTGTTTTTTTCATTCATTCATTTTTGCCCTTCTGAGCCTCCATTTTCTTACCTATAAAATGGGTATAGTGATCCTCGTATTTGCCTATCTATCAGAGTGGTTTTTGAGGAGATCACTTTGGAAACCACAAGGTGCTAAAGAGATGAGTTATTATCATAAACAATAACATTATTAAGAGACATGTTGGTATAATGAATAAGGATCCAGGAAGACCTGGGTCCAAATTCTACCCCAGACATGTACCAGAGGTATGACTATGGGCATATAAGTCACCCAGCCTCTCAGTGTTCTATGCAACTCTCTAAGACTGTAAGTTCCCAATGACTTGCTGATCTGCATTGTTGGAAAGAGTTTTCACACTGTGAATTTCCTGAAATCACAGGTTCAAATCAAATAAGTACATACACATATGCATAGATATACTACTGCCCCAACATGCATTTGCATGTAGGCAGACGTAGACATAGACACAGCCATAGACATAGATATAGACATAGACATAGACAAGGACATAGACATGGACACAGTCATAGACAGAAACATAGATATAGACCCAGACATAGACATAGACATAGATGTAGACATAGCCATAGACATAGATATAGACATAGACAAGGACATAGACATGGACACAGTCATAGATAGAAACATGGATATAGACCCAGATATAGACATAGACATAGACACAGATATAGACATAGACACAGTCATA
>JAQQSV010011533.1:0-12982 GCA_028646515.1 Pseudochirops corinnae | reverse complement strand
TTAGGAGAGAATAGACTGGGGGAGGGGGGACACACTGGGATGGCTGTTTTGGGGCGGTGGGGAAAGAGGGGGAGAAAATATGTAACTCAAAATCTTGTGGAAATGAATGATGCAAACTATAATAAAATTAAAAAAAAAGAATAGGTATTAAAGGGAGGGGAGAAAAAGAAAAAGGAGACAAAAAACAGCAAAACTAATCAAAAGACTGAGAAAGTTTGATAATATATGCAATGATCCACAACTGGACTCCCATCCTCAGCAAAGGAGTGGGAAAAGCTGCCTTCTCATACATCTTCTCTGGGGGCTCTTCTCATTTTATGTAATTGTGCACCATTCAATTTTTATTGTTTTGTGGTGGCTGTAATCATGGTCTATATTGTTGTAGTCATTGTAGTTTTCTTGGTACTACTTACCTTCCTCTGTATCAGTTTGTGAAAGTCCCTCCGTGCATCTCTCTGTTCATCCTATTTGTCATTTCTTGGAGCACAGTCATATTCCATTGCAATCATATACTATGATTTGTTTAACCAGTCAATGGAGATCTATTTATTTTTATTTCTTTGTTACCACAAAAAGCACTGACATAAATATTTGATGTATAAAAAGACTTTCTCTTTATTGTGACCTCTTTGGTCTAGATCTCTAGTAGTAGAATGACAAAACATAACATTTAATAAACTAATTCATGTATTTTCAAAGAATTTTCAAAATGGATAATATTAATTCCCAGTTCCAACCATAATGTCTGTGTGCCTCTCTGGAAACTCTCCAACACTACCTGTTTATCTTTTGTCATTTTTGCTAGTTTGCCAGGTGTGAGGTGAAACCTGGGGTTACTTTCATTTGCCTTTCTTTTATTTTCAGTGATTTAGAATAGTCTATCTATCATAAGGTTTTAAGAGTTCAGGCTTCTTTTTAGAACCGTTTGTTAATATCCTGTGACGGCATATCTATAGAGAAGGGGTTTTGGTTACATACACCCACACATCTAAATGTGTATATAAATATGTATGTATTTATGTCAGTTGTCTGCACATCTTGGAAAACAAATGCTCATTTTAGAATTTTAATGCAAAGATCAAATATTACTTTCCTTCTGTTCTTTTCTATGAAATTTTAAAAAAGATGCTTCATTGATCTTTTTACCTTTCTTTTTTGGCAAAACGATTGTTAGTAACCTTCCCCCCATAAAAACAAAAGAATAAAATTCAGTCCTTGTGAAAAATAAGCCTTGTCAGGTGAAATGAATCCCCACATTTATCATGTCAAAGAAATGTGTGTTTCATTATATGCGTTTGAATCCTCTCTGGGGAAGTGGGTAGAATTCTTCATCATCAGCTCTAGAGTTGGCCATCACAATGATCAGATTTCTAAATCCCTCAAAGCTGTTTTTCTTTATAATGTTGTTACTGTATAAATTGTTCTCCTGGCCCTGCTCACCTCATTCTGTATCAGTTCATAAAAGTCTTTCCATATTTCTCTGAAACCATCCCTCTCATTATTTCTTGGTGTTTTGGCCTAATAGTGGTTGTTAGATGGCCAAATGATCAGAGACAGCAAAGACATTGGGTGGATAGAGTTCTGGACCTAGAGTCAGGAAGACCCAAGTTTGAATCCTACCTCAGATAGCTCTGTAGTACTGAAAAAGTCACTTAGCATCAGTGTCTTCATCTATAAAATAGGCAATAATAATAGCACCTACTTCCAAGGGTTGTTATAAGGTTCAAATAAGATAATATATGTAAAGCATTTTCTAAATCTTAAAAGTTCTATAGAGTTATTATTATTGTCTCATGTTGATACCTAAAGCAAGTAAAATTTGCCTCTGTATTATGCAGAAAATCCTGTACTAAGTATTATACTCACAGGTTTGTCCTAAGTAGTTTTTATTGCTTAATTTAAACTACTCCTAACTATTTCTGCTTAGAGAGACAGTGGAGTTACCCTATGTCTTTGAAAATCTCTCTATTGTTCTCAGACAAAATTACACAAGACAGAACAGGGTTACAGAGGTCAGGTGAAAGTTGAGTTAATAATTTGCTTTGTCAAACAGATCAATAGTTACTTAACTTTCAGCATAACCTTGAGCGAAGGTGCTTAACTTTTTCTGTGATATGGACTCTGTTCTGGGATAATCCTGACCCAGGTGAATCCCATAGTAGTTTAGGGTCAATATTGGAATAAAATAAGACACATGTAGGTCATTTAACAGTTAACTAAAGGAGATATACTTAGCCCTAGTGGGTTATGCATCAAGAATAGGCATTGAAAAACTGAATTGATTCGATTGAGCAAAGCTGCATGCAGCACTTATTAGCCAAGCATCGGAGAGTCCAACACATCCTTCCCACCTCCTCCTAGCCATTATTCCTAGTATCTGTTTTGTACCCAAGTGATGAAGAAGTAATGTCAACAGTGTGGGCTCTTAGTTCATTGAGCCAAACAAGTTTCTGAGGACTATCTCAAACCTTTGTAAATAAAAATTATTTTTTGTTAAGTGACTACGACCAAAAAACTGTCAGACTGGCACTTATCAGTAACTCTAGTCAAATATTTATTAAGCACCTACTTTGGGTTTAGCTTTGTTCTAAGGATACAAAGAGAAACAAAAGACAGCCTTTGTCTTCAAGGAGCTTGCAATTTAAAGAGGAAGCCAACAAACAAACTAATACATAAAAACAAGTTATATACAGGATAAATAGGAAATAATTAATAGAGTGAGACACTAGAATTCCTGTAAAGGATAGGATTTTATTTCAGATTTAAAGGAAGCCAATAGGCAGGTGTATGGACAGTCAGAGAAAATGCTACCTCACACCTATTAGATTGGTTAATAGGACAGAAAAGGAGAAGGACAAATGTTGGAGGGGATATAGGAAAATTGGTACACTAATGCATTGTTGGTGGAGTGGTGAACTAATTTAACCATTATGAAGAGCGATTCTGAATTATACCTGAATATTTATAGTAGCTCTCTGGTGGCAAAGAATTGGAAATCAGGAAGATGCCAAGCTATTGGTGAATGGCTAAATTTGTGGTATATGATTGTGATGGAATATTATTGCAATATAAGGAATGGTGAGCTAGATACTCTCAGAAAAACATGGAAAGGCTTACATGAACTGGTGCAAGATGAAATGAGTATAATCGGCTGAACATTGCACACAGTAACAGCATTATTGTGAGATGATCCACTGTGAATGACTTAGCTACTGTCAGCAAGACAATGATCCAAGACAACTCTGAAGGACTTATGGTGAACAATGCTCTCTATCCCCAGAGAAAGAACTGGTAGAGTCTGAATACAGATAAAAGCACACCTTTTTAAACTTTCTTTGTTTTTCTTGGGTTTTTATTTCGGTCTACAGTTTCTTTTATAACATGACTGATATGAAAATGTGTTTTGCATGACTACACATACATAACCAATATCAGATTTATTGCCTTCTCAATGAGGGGAGTAGAGAGGGAGGAAGAGAATTTGATAATCAATTTCAAAAACAAAGCTTGAAAATTGTTTTTATATGTAATTAGGGAAAATGAAATACTGAATTCGGAAATAAAAGTAAAGATTTAAGCTTTCGGAATAAGAATGAAAAAAACCTGATTTGCCCCCACAATCTATGTGCTTTAACCACATGGGTGGTACATGTATGCCCCTCATGTACAATTCAATCTTAGATCATAAGCTCCATGAGAGAAAGGACTGCCTTTTGCCTCTTTTTGTACCCCAGCACTTGGCACAGTATCTGGAACATAGCGGGCGCTTAATATTCATTGACTGATCGATGATCCCCATGCATGCTCATTTTCTCCATTGATGATTAGTGTATTTCTGGGAGAGCATGTCCTAAGTTTATAAAGGTAATATTTTAGTGTGAATTTTCTTACTGTGCTATTTCTTTAAATGGTTTTGATTGAATTGTTTCTTATGACTGACTGCAGAAAAGGTAAGTGCATTCATGGGGACTCGTAAACTATGGTTTTGAAAAGGTGTGGATTCAAAGAATCCCTTAAACCTAAGATTCCGGTGGCCCCATGTATGTGAAGGAAGTGACTTACATGTTATACTTTAAACCGTGGTCCAGAAATTAAAGTTCCATTCTCGGACATTGTCTTCATAACTAAGTATCTAATTTTCTAGCTATAACTTTCATTTCTGAGCCCGCTATATTTGTTTGGCAGCAATGATTTTAAAAAATACTACATATAGCCCTGAAAGTCTTAAATACCTTCTAGAACTTCAGAATTTTTGGCATGTTTTTTTTTAGTTTCCTTTATGAAAATATTTTTACCCCCATTTAAATAACCATTTGAATTTGTCAAGTCTCTGTCCATGCCCCTTGAACTTGCTGATGTAGCAGAAAGGGGTGGGGCAGGAAGGAGCTGGAGCTGGGCTGGAGACACCACAGTGACTGGAAGTGGTGGCAGCAGTGCACAAACTTTTTTTTTTTTTTTGAGCCAGCCAGAATTTCCGCTAAGGACTCCTGCTGAAGACTGCCGGGGATGGGAACTGCAGGGGGTTGGAGCTACTGGGAGTGAACTGCGTGGAGGCTGAATAGTTACCATGAGTGAGGAGAGGAGGATCTTTGCCTGAGGTAACCTGTTCTGTTTAGAAGGCTTGAGAAGGTGGGTGTTTACTATATTAACTATGTGTGCCAACTCCATGGCTACTGTGATGGCTTTGACTTT
This sequence comes from Pseudochirops corinnae, assembly GCA_028646515.1. Lineage (NCBI taxonomy): Eukaryota > Metazoa > Chordata > Mammalia > Diprotodontia > Pseudocheiridae > Pseudochirops > Pseudochirops corinnae. Next base: position 8,290 of record JAQQSV010011533.1, on the reverse strand, counting down.
TTGGTTTGGGGACTCAGTTTTCTGGTATTTGAATAAATGTTCTAGCTATGTCCCCCATGTAGACAGCCTGTTACATTTTGTGATTAATAAACATATCAGCATATTTATAGTTACTGTAGGCATTGTTAATACTGTATTGTTGATACAGTCTCAGAAGCTTCTATGTCATATCCCAGATAATTAACTAATCTAGGAAGGAGTGGGTTCATTGGTCTCTTAGATTCCTGCAAGTTTGTTGCTGTTGTTGTTGTTGTTGTTTTAATAATTTTTTAAAAAGCACACCAATTCAACACTGGCCTACTCTGCCTCTGGGAGTTAAGGAGAATGGGCAAAGCAGTCACCTCTACTGGAGGAGAAGCAGGTTTGAAAGAAGTGTTGAACATCCAATAAGTGAATAACTTACTTTCCCATCATTTGGATGTGTATCTTGTCCCATGGATAAAAGGAAAAATCCCAAAGATGCAATTTTCATCATAATGGTTATCATTCATCCATTTATCAACAATATATTAAACACCTGCTATGTTCAAGGTATAGATCAAAGGCCCACAGACTCAGGTAAAAGGTTTTGAAATTTAAGCCCAATTCTCCTTCTGATTTGCCCAGCTCTGTTATCTACCTTCTCTTCTGCAAAACTAAGTACAGCAAATAGTTTTTATGGATGTATTAAGTATGGATTCCATTGTCTTTCTCAATGAGCTCTGATGGGATCTCCTCAGACAAGAGCACGTTGCTATAGCTACTGGATGATCCATTGCAGGAAGGCTGTTTAGAAGCTGTGGAAATAAGTGGTTGGATCCCTTGGAAGAACAACAATCTACGTCCTTTGATAAAACCAAAAACATCGAGCACTGCACTGCGTCCCTCTGGGTGTTTGCAGACTTTTTCTTTTTCCTATTTTTTTTTTTGGCTTGGGACAAAAATTGTGTGATTAATTGAATTGCTTACATGAGAACCAGTGACTGCCCCCAAACTTCCTTTCTCTTACTTTCCTTTTCACTTCCTGCACAAGAGCTTCCTTCCTTCCTCAGACATGCTTTTACATCTATTTTTTTTTGAGCTCTTATAATGGTCAGGGCCTCAAAAATGATGGTAGAGGCGGATGATATAATAAAGCCAAGGTCTTATTGGCTGGTAGAGTAGGGCCTAGGAAAGCTGTATCTCCCAAAGTCCTGGCTTCAGTACCAAGAAACATATCAGCCACTAGCACGTGGCTGAGGGGAACTTCTGGTGGAATCTCCTTTCATTTGCACGTCTTTCCTCTTTCCACTTGTCTCTGAACAAAAGTCAAAAGATGGAACTCATGTTTGTGCTACTAGCAAAATTCTCATCTTCATGAAACTATAAAAATCATTCCTCTGTAGGTGAAGGAAAAATTTATTTTGGTAAAATACCAGATCATATGTGCTTTCTTTTGTGTTTTTATGTTATGCCTTCCCCCTTTTTTTCTTAGCATGGTTTTTTAGTTCAGGGGTTTTTCTTTTCCCCTTCAACACACACACACACACACACACACACACACACACACACAAACTAAATATCACAGGGATACAAAGAACAAGAAGTAACCCAGAGGAAAGGAGAGAATGTGAGATTTACACATGAATGGACATGGTAGGCACTTAGCTGGAGCTGCAGGAGAGAAAGTTTTTAGTACCAGGAACCATGGTGCCACCCCAGGTCTTCATAATGCATTCCCCAAACCGCCGCTGAGACTCAGACGAGAGCTGCACATAATTAATTTTTATTGAAATAGTTTGTTGGGTTTTTTTTTAGTCTCCAGACATTGTGTTCTGTTTTTGCCATGACAATAAAGTCTCCAGTACAATTTTGGATTTAATTATAGCCTGATTTCAGGGGAATAATAATAAAAATAATTAAACCCTATGTCAGAGGAACAGCTAATTGGTAATGCCAGGTGGAACTAGGGCATGGGGTTGGAGGGTTCAAGCACTGATACTTCATCAGATTTTATGGTTAGAGTTTTCTGAGGAATAGCATAGTCCCTTTTCCCCCTTTCCAGTACCCAGAGATGGAACTACATGAATGTCCAAGATGGCTCTTGTGAAGAGATAGCTTAGAGTATACCACTGGAATCAGAGGGTGTGAGAAGTTCTCATTGTACCTACAGGGAGGGCCCATTCTCCCCTGCCCTTTTCTTCCACCCTTAGAGACTTTAACATATAGTTGGAAAAATGCTAGTTAAAAGGGTGTTTAATGCACTCACTTACCTGAACAGCAGTTCTTTCTGCTTACCCTTAGAGGTGGAAGATGTTTCAGAATGAGCTGTGTTGGAAGGAAGATGTTTAGCTTCATCTTGGAGAAGAGAAGAGGCTGAGCAGGAAGATGGTGATTACCCTTAGAAAAATCTGGATAAACAAGTGAGAGAAGGAGAGAAAGATAAATGAGTTAAGAGAGTGAGAAAGAGAATGTTAGGCCAGAGTTTATAGAGGTGCTCAGGGCATACTCAGAAAGGATTATGACATAGAAAATCAGGACAAGATATCTGAATTGGACTTGGGCTGTACTGGGGAACCAGTGGTGCTGTAGCCAGTATTGGGAAGGCAATGTGAACAGACAGTGGGTTACAATAGAAAGAACACTGTGGGCAGAACACCTGGGTTCAAATCCTTCCTTTGGCACTTAACTAGCTGTGTGTTGTCAGGCAAGTCATTTAACCTCTTTGAGACTAAATTTCTTCTTTCTCAAAATGTAAATAATAATGCTTGGACTTTTTTTCCAAAGAGCTTTAATTTCATCAATGTGGACATTTCTCCAGCTGACAAATATGAGATCCTTCCATGCCTCCACAATTGATTTTCTGAGTTGCTCTGGTCAAAGGAATTCATCACTGAGTGACCAGTCTACTGGTTCTCTTAAAACTCAAGCTGTCTGTTCTTCAAATGATAGTCTATTGCCCAGCTCACACTTAAAGCATTTCTGATTTGAGTGAAACCTATTAAGATGCTGTGGGTCTCTAGGAACCAAAGGAAGCAAGGCACTCTAGATGTCAGGGATACTGATCAATTTCAATTGGTTTCTTTGTGTGTATTGGTAGGAAAATCCTCAATTTCTGCTCCCCTTAACTCCGTGATTCAGAGTTAATTTCTGCTGACATGAAAATCCTCTACTGATGCCTCAAGTGTTGTGAGGGCTACCACCCTTACCCTATATGTAGCACAGAGGTGTTGTTTGTCTCAAAGAGAGGCAGAATTCACATTTCTAACCTCTTCTCCCTTCACTCTTTTCTGAGAGAGACTTTAATTTCTTCCTGAAGGGGAAGCAGAAGGTTGGAGCCCAAAACTTGGTGATTCTGCCCTCCTCAGAAAGAGTGTGGACTTAGCTGGAATTATATCTGTTTGCTCCCTTAAATATTATTAATCTAGGGTTTTTTCAGGTGTGAGTTAAATTATATCTGTTTTGTTATTGAGGGAAGGAAGAAAATCCCAAACTTTACAGCCAAGGCTTGACTCCTTTTTCACCAAATATCAATTACACAATCAACACACATAGCAATTAGCAGAGAAACCCATCTATCTGATCAATAACCAAGCAGAAATCAGAGAAAGTATGCATGGAAAAATATATACCGGACAATACAGAGTGAGGATCAAATGAAATAGTATTTGTAAAAAGTGCCGGCATATACTAGGCACAATATAAGTGTCTATTCTTTTCCTTTCCCCTTCTTAACTTGTCCTACTCCACACTTTCCAGTCTTCTTAAACCTCACATCCCTCCACATACTCTATGATCCAACGACACTGGCCTCCTTTCTGTTCTTCCACCTCCAGACATTATAATGGTTCTAATTTATATGTTAGTTTGGTTCAGAGGCAGATCACTTTCTCTGAGAGACTGTTGTACTTCCATGTACTTCCAATATCCTGCTTCTAGTAAGGGTCTATCAGAGTTTCTAGAGGCGATTGGCAATAAGAGAGGACATGGGCCTAGAGAGGAGACTTCATGAAAAATGAGTAAGAAAATAATAAGGAGGGAAGGGAATAGAATTAGAATGAAGGAAGTTTCTGCAACGGAGCAATGCTTCTATCTTCTTTACCTCCCACTAGGACTGATATTTCTAAAAGTGAGGCACAACAGAAAAAAAGAGTGAGGAGATAATATCAGGAAGGCATTAACATAGAAATTGTTTAGAAGGAAAAACTGGAACTTGGTATTTTAAAAGCTTTAATTCCATGAGGAACACAAAGAGACTAAGAAGGAATAAATATATCAGAGTAAAAGTTTAGAATAGACAGAAATGGAAGACAAAACTTGAAAAAAACACAACAAAGTAATCTTTTTAGAAAAGGCACAGAAATAATTAAGAAGCAAACAAAAGAATATGGAGAGGAGAAGAAGAGGGAGAATTTTGAAATAACTATTTAACTGAAAAAAAAAGGGAGTAAAACAGGGAAAAATCAGATAACTATATAAAAAAAAGAAATTAAAAAGAATCAGTAAACTTCAAAACCAGGGAGAGAACTGATTAATGGGAGGAGTTAGAGGGTGAAATTGAAGTTGAGAAGATAACCTGTGGTAATAAAGTTGCCTTAAAGAAAATTCAGCCAAAATAGGTATAGAGATCAATTACAGTTTTAAGAGAGGAAGCAGAACAAAAATAAATTCTAATTCAGAAAAAAAAGCAAAACAAGAGACATACATGAAGGAAAATATAAACCAAAATTTCATCACTTTAAATAGATTAAACAATAAAATTAAAGAGAGACAAATTAAATAAGAAAATAAAACCCTATAATCTATTGCTTACAGGAAACATATATGAGCAAAGCTAGGAGGGACATATAAAAGTGAGAGACTGGTGAATCAGATGGTGCACCATTTGTGATGCATCAGATAAATACAAAAAAGTAGGAATTCAATCATATGATCAGAAAGCAAAAATAAAAATTCACTGTGAAAACAAAGGGAAACAAAGAAATTAGATCACAGTTAAGGAATAAGAGACATGCATACATACATACATACATACATATGTATGTATGTATGTACATATATATGCATAAATGTCTGTATTTACCCTATTTCATCAAATGCCACAAAAACTAAATTTATTAAGGAAAAATGAACTCTCTTACAAAAAAATAGTAACACAATGATAGTAGGATACTTTAATGTTCCTCTCTCAGGGTTGGACAAATATAACGGAGAGACTAATATATATGTATAACATACAGGAGAAATAAAAACTAGAAGAATTTATGGAACTTTCTGAATAAAACCATTAATAAATATACATATTTTTCCTTATCATATAGAACTTAAACAGAAATTGAACTCACTTCATGGGGAAGTTGCAAATAAATATAAAACAACAGAAATAAGAAATATATCCTTTATAGACTCCAATGGAATGAAAATGGTTATCAGTGTAGAGAATACAAACCAAAGAAGCACAACAAATCAAAAAGTGATTTTATGCTAAAGATGATGATAATGAGCCTTTGATTATGTTCATTAACATCATCCTTAACAATAGAAAGAAAAATCACACCCCTAAAAACAAAAATTAATGAAATAGAAAAGGAGAGGATTATGAACTGACTTTGCTGTTCAAAATATTAAAATTATAACAAAATTTTTAAAAGCCAAAATAAGCACAAAAAGGAGATACTGAAAATTAGAGGTGAAATAGATAAAATGGAAACAAAAAAAGACTATAGACAAAACCAAAAGATGACTATTTGAAAAGAATAGGAAAACTGATAAACCTTTAGCTAATCTGATATAAAGGAGCCAGAAAATCAAATCAACTGAATAGTAAATGAATAAGGTGAAATCAGAACAAAATCAGGAGAAATAAAAAGAATTCTCAACATCTAATACACAGTTATATTGTTAAAAAGGAAAGCAAGAACAAAAAATAAAATAGAAGATTAAGTACATAAATATTAAATTACCAAACTGAGCAGGACACCAAATACATACCATAAATAACCCGGTCTCATAAAAATAAATTTTTCCTGGAGATAACTCCTCAAACTTCAGTTATTCAAGTTTCAAATCACTTTGAGCAGTTATGGCTTCCACTTTCAAGAGTGAAGTGGTCAACACCACTTCCAATTGCTGAAGGAAGACTTTAGGAAGATATGGAAGAAGTTCTTAGTCTCCATCACATCTCTCTTCTCAGCTTGCTACTCAAGAGTCTTTGAGGAGTTTCCCCTTGAATGAGAGCAAGGACTTTCTGTTGGTTGAGTTGAATGACCTTGTTCCCAATTGGAGAACTCCTCTGCATTGTCAGCTCTATATAATCTTACATATAGTTTTCTTTTTTTAAATTAACTTTTATGTTTATTTTTAGTTTACATCATTCACTCCACAAGATTTTGAGTTACAAATTTTCTACCCGTCTTTCCCCTACCCACCACCCCAAAACAGCGATCCCACTGTATACCCCCTCCCCCTATCTGCTTTCTCCTATATCCTTCCCCATTCCCCCTCTGACTTTTCAGGAGGGCAAAATGGATCTCCATACCCCAGTGCCTGTATATCTTATTTCCCAGTTGCATGTAAATAATAGTAATAACAATAATAATAGTAATAATTATATTTTTTAAACATTTGATTTTTAAACTTTGAATTCCAGGTTCTTTCCCTTTCTCCCTCATCACCCACTCTTACTGGGAAGATAAGAAATTCAATATAGGCTGTACATGTGTAGTTATGCAAAACATTTCCATGGTGGATATATTGTGAAAGACTGAGTATATTTCTCTCCATCCTATCCTGCCTCCCACTTGTTCTATTCTCTAATTTGTCCCTGTCCCTTTACAAAAGTGTGTGCTTCTAACTACCCTCCCTCCTAACCTCCCCTCCCCTCCATCATCCTCCCTTTCATCCCTTCCCCTCTACTCTCCTCTAAGGCAAGATACCCAATTTAGAGTATATGTCATTCCCTCCCTAAGCCAAATTCAATGAGTTTAAAGGTGACCCATTCCCTTTTGCCTTCCTGTTCTTCCCCTCCATTGTAACAGTTATCTCTTGCCTCTTCTATATGAGATAATTTGCCCCATTCTGTCTCTCCTCATCTCCTCTCATTATATTCCTTTCTCACCTCTCAATTTCTCCTTTAAATATCATCGCTTCCTATTCAATTGATCCTGTGCCCTCTGTCTATGTATACATGTACAAATATATACACACACTCACATACGTATTCATATGCATATATACCCTCCTATATAGACATAGATATATATATATATATATATATATATATACACATACATATACATATATACATACATACACACAGATACATTTATATTCCCTTCAACTATCCTCATACTGAGAAAAGTTTCATAAGTTACAATTATCATTTTTCCATGTAGGCATGTAAATAGTTCAACTTTAATGAGTTCTTTATGATTTCTTTTCCCTGTTTGCCTTCTCGTGCTTCTCTAGCTTCTTGTGTTTGAATATCAAATTTTCTATTCAGCTTTGTTTTTTTCATCAAGAATGCTTGAAAGTCCTCCACCTCATTGAATGACCATATTTTCCCTTGAAACATTATACTCAGTTTTTCTGGGTAGGTAATTTTTGGTTTTAATCCTAGCTCCTGTGACCTCCAGAATATCATATTCCAAGCCTTTCAATCCCTTAATGTAGAAGCCACTAGATCCCAGGTTATCATGACTGTGTTTCCACAATATTCAAAGTGTTTCTTCTTGGCTGCTTGTAATATTTTCTCCTTGATCTGGGAATTCCAGAACCTGGCTATAACATTCCTAGGAGTTTTCTTTTTGGGATCTTTTTAAAGAGGTGGTTGGTGAATTCTTTCCATTTCAATTTTGCCCTCTGATTCTAAACTATCAGGGCAATTTTCCTTGAAAATTTCTTGAAGGATGATTTGGGTCCTTTTTTTTTTTGTCATGGTATTCAGGTAGTCTAATAATTTTTAAATTGTCTCTCCTGGATCTATTTTCCAGGTCAGTAATTTTTTCAATGACATATTTCACATTGCCTTCTATTTTTTTCATTTGTTTGGATATGTTTAATAGTATCTTGATTTCTCATAAAGTCATTAGCTTCCATTTGTTCCCATCTAATTCTGAAGGAATTATTCTCTTCAGGGAGCATTTGAAAAGCTTCTTGAAGCTTTTGATGCAGGCATTCTGACTTTGTTGTCTTCCTCCCCTTCCATGCTTTGACACTTTTTGCCCCCAAAAATGGAATCTAAAGTTGGGTGGCTGTGCTTGCTTTGATTCCTTTGCTTGCTCATGTTGCCACTCAATTACTTTATTTTTGAGCTCTTTGCCACAGTAGAACT
>JAQQSV010011532.1:0-12982 GCA_028646515.1 Pseudochirops corinnae | reverse complement strand
TAATTATTTGTTCTATAAAATTTATTTTTTGTATTCACTTAAAAAATTTGAGTTCTGAATTCTCTCACACCCCTCCCTCACTCATCCAGAGGGTTTTAAGATTCCTTCTGGTCAATGCTAAAAGCCTAAAAGATATAAATTTGCATATCATTTGCATACTATTCATTTTATGTCAGAATGCCCTGAAACTCCTTCTCCCTGAGTTTTTTCTCCAGGTTTCTTTCAGCCCATGCCATCAGCTCAGGCTGGACCAACCTGGCAAAATGGGGCTCTGTCCAAGTGTAGCCAGGATACTTCCTGAGGTGCTTTGACTGTGACATCTTCTTTCTCAGGCCTTCTATGCCTCATTTGCCATGCAGTAAAGCTGGAAGTGGGACACCAGGAGACAGGAAACAGGAACACTCTCTATTTTCTAAAAGCAGGAAAGAGGACTACTCCAGAGTGGCATTGCCTCCAGAGCACCAAAGGCAACTATCCTTCTCCCTCAAATTCCAGTATTTTAACCCAACTCTGTTGCTGGATGCAGAATGGTATAGTGGTTTAAAGAACACTGTCTCTGGAATCTGGAGAGCTGGGTTCAAGGCTCGCCTCTGTCAATTACTATCTCTGTGAGCTTGAGCAAGTCACTAAACTTTTTTTTTTGAGGTAATCAGGGTTAAGTGACTTGCCCACAGTCACACAGCTAGTACGTGTCTGATGTGGGATTTGATGTGGGATGTCAGGTCTTCTTGACTCCAGGGCCAGTGCTCTATACTCACTATATCTTACTCAACTTCAGTTCCTCCTTTATAAAATGAGGGAGGATTAGTTGGCTTCTAAGGTCCCTTCCAGCTCCAGAACTATGATCCCTTATCATACATAATATTGTATATCCTACTATGGTTATGGCTTATCCATAAGGACAGGGACTGGACTCATCTAAACTCAATTATCTCTCTCATGCCAAGTACAAGGTGAACATGCAGCAAGTACTTTAAAATATTATTAATTTTTTTTTGTATTTGTGTTGTGTTGTTACCAAAATTCAGTTTTCCACAGGAAACTTTTCCTAGTCTCCCATAATTCTAGAGCCTTCCCTCTGTCGATAATTTTCCAATTTTTTTTGTACATTTCTTATTTGTACACAATTGTTTGCATGTTGTCCCCCTACCCCATTAGACCATAAGCTTCTTGAGAACCCTGACAGTCTTCTACCTTTCTTTGTATCCCCAGTATTTAGCATAATGCCTGACATACAGTAGGCACTCAATACATGTTTACTGATTGACTGTATTTTATTGACCATATCAGAGAAGCTGAATGGGAAAGAGACAGATAGGGAAAAACAATAGCCCCACCTTCTCGTGTCATCCTAATTTCTCAGTTTAGCTTAGAGTTTCTCTGCCTTCCTTTGGAGCGAGGTCTTCCTTGTGACTTAGCTGATGGGACAAAGGTGGGAGAAGGACCCCAAATTCTGAATATATAACTAGACTACTTGATTAGGGGGAATAACTAACCCTCTTGGAGAATGGGCCCACCACCTATGACAACTCCGACTGCTGCCCAATTGCCATGGATGGCCAGGTAAGCCCAGGATTTTCTGGAATAGCTGTACTATAAATAATATACTATGTACTATATACTACGTGGTAATATAATAATATATAGTAATATAAGTACTCCCATAGCACCAGTCTTGAGTATAGCCTGGCCCCTACAGACATCCCCCAGGGAAGTATCCCCAGCAAAAATAACAACAGCAACAACAACAACAACAAAACAGGAGCCGTGGGAACTGTCCCTGGAGATGCTGTAAAATCTTTCCTTCTCAGCAGCCCCAGCTACTGAAGACCAGAAAGAAAAAAACCACCATCCAAGTCCTTGGCACTCTCAAATGGATCAGTGGATATGGTTTTATCTATGGAGATAAGACTATTAGAAGATGCGTTACCATCTGACTTGCAGCTGAAACCTCCATGTGTTGATTCTCTCTCTCTTCTACGATGTGATTTTTTTTTTTTTGAGAGCAGGTACAATCTTGTTTTTCTGTTTGTATCCCCAGCATTTAGCAGAAGGTTTTGCACACATTAAATAATTAACAAATTATTTTTCATTCTTTCATTCATTTATTAATTACCTGGTGTCACCTTGATCAACTTCTTTCCCCAATAGAGAAAACAAAGAAGGAAAAACTTTCAAGGTACAAAAGGGCCTGACTACAAAAGGACTGATTATCCCCTTTGAGACATGCTTGAAATTGCTTCTTCAGATCCTCCAGTTACTCTGACACATGTGGCCCCCTCCAACCCCATACACACACACACACACACACACACACACAAATGCATTTTTTTTCTTCCCAATAGCGGTTATCTTGCCTCAAACAGAATGGCTCAATCATACAAAGGTTCATAGCTGTCTCAACTTCACAATAGAGAGGATTGGGTACCAACAAACACCCTGTTGTCAGAAAGAAAGACAGACAGGAGCAGTCTGGGAAGGAAGAGGGAGAGAGGGAGAGAAGGAGGCCAGTCAGAAGGAAGGGGGAGAGGTTGTCATCCAGCGTCTTTTGTAACAAACAAAAGAGCTAGGAAATGGGGAGGGAGGATGGGGAGCGGGAAGCGTGGAGCTGCCGGCTGGGCTGGGTCTGAGGATGGGCTCTATGAATGATCTGGAGATGACACAGCTAAAAAAGCATTGCCTAAAGGCCGGGGAAGGTAAATGCCACTTCTGGGCCCATGCTGCTTTTCCAGACTGAGAATAAGATAATGAATTATTACCCCAGGAAATGAAACTGCTAATAAATTCAAAAGCAAAGCTGGGGAAGGTCAAAACTCCATTTTTAAAAGGGAGCTGGTGATTTATAAAGTGCATTCTTCCTCCTTCTCTCTTTGGGTACTGCTGGCTCGCTTCTTGGTTCTTTGTATCTCCTCTGAAACCCCCATTGGCTCCCCATCCCTAACCCCTTTCCCGTGCTAGTTCTGCTTGTTCTTACTGGCGTGAATTGGAACAAGTCACTTAACCTCTCTGAGACTCAGTTTCCTCATCTGCAAAATGGTTTAAATCAGGGTTGGAACTAGGATGGGGCCATAAAGAGACCACCAGGACTTGCCTCGGGGTGAAGGATTTGGAGGATAGCAACAGGATGGAACGACTGGGTGGTGCAGTGGATAGAGTGCAGGGTCACTTAAGCCTGTTTGCCTCATTTTCCTCATCTGTAAAATGAGCTGAAGAAGGAAATGGCAAACCACTCCAGAATGTTTGCCAAGAAAACCCCAAATGGGGTCACCAAGAGTCAGAAATGATTGAAACCATGGAACAACAACAGTTATTTACATCTTTTCTCCGTGCTGGAATATATGTTCTGTGAGGACAGGGACTTTTTTCCCCTTTTCTTTAGTATAATGCCTGGTAAATAAGAAGTGCTTAATAATGCTTACTGACTGACTGTCAAACCTCCCCTCCTCCATCAACAGACTACTCCCCCCACTTACCCCAGGCACAAAGATGGCTAGTTCTGTCTCACACAGGACAAGATATCCCCTCAGTACCCTTTTAGCTCTAAATTAGTGATTCTCTGCCCCTTTTTCCTATTTGGTTCCATCTCTTGCCATCTTGACAGGAAAACTAGATAGTGCAGTAAATAGAGTAGGTAAGACCTGAGTTCAAATCCAGCCTCAGATATTTGCCAGCTGGGGACAAGTCACTTAACTGCTGCTTGCCTTAGTTTCCCCAAATGTAAAGGTAATAACACCGACCTCGCAAAGTCATTGTAAGGATCAAATGAGAAAAAATTTGTAAGACGCTTAATGTATGTTTGGTTCCTTCCCTTCCTAGTGTTCTCTCCTTCTCATATAGCCCTCCCTCCCCCATCCTCTTTCCCTTCTTCCCTTCAAAGTGCCCTCCTTATTATCCCTTTTCTTTCTCTCCCCTCATCCCTCCTCTTCCTATCTCCTTATCCCCTCTCTTTGGTTCCCCAAGATTAGGGATTCTAAGCATGTTTTTGTGAGCCTAATTCAGCCTAGTTGGTTAGAGCACTCTGCCCCCCAAGAGTGGCCAGGGGTTGGGGTGGGGAGAGGAAAAGAGGGAAGGGTACACTTCATTTTCCATAAGACCATTCTTGATATACCTCATCTGCTGTGAAAATGAAAGACACATCTAGCTCAGGTGGGGCCATCAAGTTATAATTTGCAGGGCAGGGGTTCTCCTGGAATAGTTTTTAGATGATACCCCTAGAAAGATCTCTCCTGTTCTTCAGGAAACACACTTGCTGGAATGTCTGCAAGCATCTTCTAGCTCCATCCCAGCAACTCACATCCCTCCCAGAGCTCTCCACCTCATTCCTTGATTCTTCCCCTTCCCCCAGCCCCAACCACCAGCCCCTGTTGTCTGACCTCACTGGTCCACGTTTCCATGGCAACCATCTTGTGACGTCACTGATGTGGGCCTGAAAGGGTTCCAGTGGGGAGGAGGGGGAGCTGCAGGTGCCCAGGAAAAGGGAAAAGAACAGAAAAACTTGTTACTGTGTCATTATCTCTACATAATGGAAAATCAGAGTCTGGGGGTGGGTGTGAGAGGGGCAAAGGGAACATCTGATATGACTGAATTGTTTCTAAACAGACTGACTTTCAAAGTGTCCTCAAACACTCCCCTTCCCTCCCCGCCCCCACCCCTGCCCCTCTCCCAAGGCCTTCCTTAGAGAAGACAGAAAGGTAAGGGGTTAGATCAACCCCCTACCCCCAAGCTTCTACCTAAGGAATGTTCAGATTCCTGCCTGAGGGATGACCAGCTGTGCTTTCTTTTCTTTTATTTTCTTTTATTTATCCTTTTGAAAAGCAGCTGCCTGTCCCTGAAGGTGAAGGAGAGGCACCAGAGGCTTTGTGTGTATGCCTGGGTTTGTGTTTTATGAGTCCTAGGGCCTTAATGGAGTCAGATCATCCCTGGTCCTGCCTGGATCCCATTAGCTGGTGCTAGCCTTGAAGGGTGAGTATGGATGGCCAATTTACCCATGTGTCCAGCAAAAAGCAGACTGAGCATCAAGTCCTCAATATAACTTGGGTTCTGGGCTGAAACACCCAATCCTGGGTATTGCTTTCAGAGGTCAGCACAGTGGGAAAAGCAGTTTTAACTTCAACGAAGAGCCGCAGATATCCCTTATGGACTTGATATCTGGGGGCACCTTATCCATTCTTTGGATCTGGTCTCACAGGGTTAGGTGGTGGCACAAAGCACTGTTCAGATCATCTGAGAATCTGTCTATGGCTTATCCATCTGCAAACTGCCCACCTCCCTGTTAGCCTCCCCAATCCCGTCTTCTACTTCAGTGTTTAGTCATTTTTCAATTGTGTCCAGCTCTTTGTGACCCCATTTGGGGTTTTCTTGGCAAGACAATTGTCCTTCATTATGAGTAGTTTGCCATTTCCTTCTCCAGCTCATCTTACAGATGAGGAAACTGAGGCAAACAGGATTAAGTGACTTGTCTAGGGTCACACAGATCGTGTCTGAGGCAAATTTGAACTTAGGAAAAAGCCTATCTTGTCTATTCACCTAGCTGCCCCATCTTTTACTACTTTATCTGCTCTCTAGTCTCCTTAACCCTCAGCTCTTTCTTTTCAAAAGGATGGACTGAGGGAGCCTGAGAATCAAGTTCGTCCAAATTCTTTGGCCCAAAGTCAGGCTGTGGCCACCTGGGCAAAGTCTTCTGTTTGAAAGAACGATCAAGGGGGCAGCTAGGTGGTGCAGTGAATAGAGCACCGTCCCTGGAGTCTGGAGGACCTAAGTTCAAATCTGGCCTCGGACGCTTGACACACTTACTAGCTGTGTCACCTTGGGCAAGTCACTTAACCCCAATTGCCCTGCCTTCCCACTAAAAGAAAAAAAAAGAACCATCAAGAAGAAAAAGGGCAATGCCAGCTCAGAGAGGGGAGAAAGGTAAGGGGAAGGGGAAGGGGGTATACTTGTATGCATGCAAATAATTCAGTGAAAAAAAAATCCAAAAAACCAGCAACAAATAACCACTTTCTCCTGAATTGCATAAAGTGAAAAATGGGAATACCCAGATAATGGGGGCTCAATTGTGCTTGGGGGCTCAATTACTGAATAATTTGCACATGAAGAGGAAGCATCTTGGTTGAGTAATAATAGGAAGAGCTATGTTTATGCCCAGAGGACCTAAGTTTCTATCCCAGCTCTGTCCCCTACTTACCTGTGTGATGTTGGACAAGTCATTTAATCACCCTGGGCCTTAATTTCTTCATCTAGAAAAATGAGAGAGCTGAATTTGATAAACTTTAAAGTTCCATAATTATAGCAAAATAACGAAAACAATAACAATAGTTAACATTTATGTAGCACTTTAGGTTTGCAAAGTGTTTTACATATGTTTTCTCATTTGCTCACTTGATAATTATCCTTTGATTCTAGATCTCAATCCAAGATCCTGTTAACCCAGTCTCAGAAAAAGGGGCCGGCACAATGGGTTCTGATGGCAACTTTGCCCCAGATGTCTTAGAAACTCATTTACTTACATCTCGGCTTTCCAATCTGCAAAATGGACCTAATGGACCAATATTGGTGGAATAAAACAAAAAGATCATTGAAATGACTGGGAATCTAGGGATCCTAACCCTTTCACCATATTATGGTCATGTCTCAGTTTCTCTGTTTTTTGTTGTTCTGTCATTTTCAGTCATGTTCAGCTCTTTGCGGTCCCATTTCGGGGTTTTCTTGGTAAAGATACTGCAGTGATTTGCCATTTCCTTCTCCAGCTCATCTTACAGATGAATAAACTGAGGCAAACAGGGTTAAGTGACTTGTCCAGGGTCACACAGATAGTAAGTGCCTGAGGCCAGATTAGAACCCAGGAAGATGAGTCTTCCTGACTCCAGGTATGTAATGGTAATGAGAATTTTAAGATCTTCAGGAAGATGTTGTGTAAGCCAATTCTATCATAGGAGCAAAGAAGTTAATAAGCCACAAGAACAGAGAACCACATCATCCTTTAGCCTTCCCACAAACCAATATTTACTCACATGCCTGACTGACTCCCTGGGACCCATACTGTCCCCCTCCCAGTCCAGCTGGCTCTGACTCCCAGCTTCCCTGGGCTGCTCCACCCTTCAGCAAACTCCTCCCACCACAGGCTCCATGTGATTACATTCAGCCTATTAGGGAGCAGAGTTTATCTTCACAGCAGGGAAGCTTCCTGTGGGCTCTGCTCTACCCTTCAGCAAACTCCTCCCACCACAGGCTCCATGTGATTACATTCAGCCTATTAGGGAGTAGAGTTTATTTTCAAAGCAGGGAGGGTCTTCAAATTCCCATTACCATTACAAGATGCAGCTTGCTATCCAGTATGCCACCTAACTGTCCCAGTGTCAACAGAAGAAAGGTAACAGAATTTATGGCAGCTGAGAATAAAGGGGCTAGCCGGGGAAAAGGGAAATTACTCTTATAATAGAGTAGCATTTCATGCATGGGTTAGGTTCTAAAGTCAGAGCATAAAGCAAAAATTTTGCATATAGTCAGAATTACCCTTGACAATCCTTTAAATCATCCAGAAAGTGCAATAGGGTATCTTTATCTTTATTTTTTAAGTTTTATCTTATTTTTATTCATACCTTTTGTTTTTCTGTTATATTCATTTCCAAATATATTCTTACTCTCCTACCTAGTGAGTCATTCCTTGTAAGAGATATTTAAAAAGAAAGAGGGGGAAAAAGCAGTTCAACAAAACTAGCCAGCACATAACTGTCTGTCAGTGTATACAATATTTCACACTTGTAATTCCCCACCTTTAGGATAGGAGGGAGGTACATTTTCTCAAGTCTTGAGTGGGAGGGTCGAACCAAGCTTAGCCATTATAATGATCTATGTTCAGTTTTTTTAAAGTTCTTTTTTCCCCTTTTACAATGATGTAATCATTTTGCATGAAACCTCTATTCCTGCAATCAGGGAGGGATATTTATGTAGACCAGCGGTTCTCAACCTGTAGGTTGCAACTCCTTTGGGGGTCGAACTACCCTTTCACAGGGGTCACAGGGGTCGCCTCAGACCACCCAAAAATACATTTTTCTGATAGTCTTAGGAACCGAGACACCGCTCTTCTATCCATTTCCAGGTGGGTCCGCCCACATACAGATATGCCCACATATGAGTATTAAAGGTTGGAGGCATTAGGAAGGTTGAGAACCATTGATATAGACCAATTGTTAAGTTTAAGGACATAGGGCTCAGGTTGTCTTCTGACTCTCTTGGGTGGTCTCCTGCTTCAAAGCAAGCACCTGCTCAGAATGCAGCAAAAATTAATTTATCATTATCTAGAGACAAAACCCTTCATAGAAGTACAGACTGCAAAACAAACAAACAAACATTGTTTAACTAGAGCATGAAACTCCCAAGGGAAGCAATGCCATTAGGCCAAGCACCAATGAGGTAGGGGAATAAAGATTGGGGGGGGGGGAGATAGAGGGAGGAGGAAAACCCATCTAGACAAGAGTTAAACTACATTATTAGCCTTAATGTATTTCCCCCAAAAGAGCCTTAGCTTTTTTTCTACCCACTCTCCTAAGGGAAAAAGTCTGGAAAGAGTTTTAGGCTGGAGAAAATATTTTTCCTAAATATTTTCACTTGAACTAAAAATGTTTTTTTTTTTTTTAAATATACTTCTTTGTATCAACACACAATACATGATTGGAAGGAGAGTGCCAAGAGCAAAGATATTTCTTAATTAGTCAACAATATTTATTGAGAACTGAGAACCTACTGTGTGCAGATTTGACTGGGGTAGAAGACAAGAGTAGTCTTAGAAATCTTAAAGATCTTCCAAAAGATCTTAGAATCTTTTATTGTATTGGGTCAAATCTCTCCCTCTCCCTCCCCCTCTCCTTCTCCTCCTCCTTCTCTCTCACTCTCTCTCTCCCCCATCTTTCTTTTTCTTTTTCTTTCTGTCTCCCTCCTTCCCTACTTCTCTTCCTTCCTTCCTTCCTTCCTTCCTTTTCCTTCTTTCTTTCCTTTTTTTTCCTTTCTTCCTTTCTTCCTTTCTTTCTTCCTTTCTTTCTTTCTTTCTTTCTTTCTTTCTTTCTTTCTTCCTTCCTTCCTTCCTTTCTTTCTTTCTTTCTTTCTTTCTTTCTTTCTTTCTTTCATGCTCTGAAGTGTTCTCCACAGTACTGTACTACTAAGAGGTACTCAATGAATACTTGATGATTGAATTCAATTTAAAGAGGCAAGACACACATCAGTGAAGTAACTTCTTCAAAACAATAGATGTGAAACATCCGTTGCCACTTACCAAGTATGTGACCTTGCTCAAATTACTTCAACATTCTGTGCTTTAGTTTTCTCATCTACAAAATGAGAATAACCCCTGTTGTGCCTACCTCAAATATTTGAGGATGAAAATAAAAAGTCTTGTCATTTCCTCTTATGTGACCATTCCCTTTCTTTTCAGTAATGCAGCTGACACCTTGACCCTGTGGCCCCTCATCATCTCACACTTGGATTATTCTAGTAGTCTTCAACTTGGTCCCTCTGCCTCAATTTATCTTCTACTCCAATTCCAATCCATCTTCCACTCAGTGGCTAAAATGGTCTTCCTAAAGTTCATGTCTGACTATATAGCTCCCTGTTTAATCAATTGTTGTGGCTGTTTCACAAATAACACACAGGAGCCACTGGAGTTTTTGGACTCCAGCCTCTAATAGGTTCACTCTTGATTTGGTCAGACAGGAAATACAAGAAAACAGCTTCAAAGGGGTTAATAATCTTACTTTAATCTAGTCTATTCTTCTCAAAGGGGTTGCTGATAATGAGAATACCAACTCCTACAGCATTCTCTAATCACCCTTCTCACAGAGGCTGTGGAGAAGGGGGCAGGGCAACTACACCTACATCTCAAGGGGGTCAGTGGAGACAGGCACAACATTCCAGCTGTGCACTCCCCTAAATTCCCTCAAGCCTCAGTGGGGGTCGATTGAGGCAGGTACATGCATTCCTCTATGCATTACTCAAATCCCAAATGGGTTCCCCCATAGGTTTCCCTGTGGATTCCCCACTCACTAACCAGTGCCCACTTGCTTTATAGGGCAACAAACAAAGAAAGCATCTTGCCAACATTAAGCTCACAGCTTAACTTTAGCAATATCATCATTCAGGGCAAGTGTACTAAATATCACATTATGTCACTCCATATCTCACTGCTCAGCCTCAGGAAGACTATCACTATGATTCTAGAAATTATTATCTAGGATCCTTGGGGCTATTCTGGGAATTATTATCTAACACCTGGAAAGTAGAGATTGCCATGGCCACAAATCCTGAGAAACTAAACTCTAAGGAAGAATAACAAAATCCTCCTGACATATAGTGACTCAAAAAATAAACAAAAAATTGTAGTGACTCCCTATTACCTCCAGGGTCAATAAATCCTCTGTTTGGCTTCTAAAACCCTTTGAAACCTAGCCCCTTCCTACCTTTCTAGTTTTCTCTCACTTTATTCTCTTTTGCATACAATACAATTCAGCTACACTGACCTTCTTGTAGTTCCTTTTCATAACCCTCCATTTTCTGATTCTGTGTTCCCTGCCCCCCCATACCTGGAATGCCTCCTACCCCAACTCACCTACTTTCAGGACTGCTCAAACCCCGCCTTTTGCAGGAAGTGTTTCCTAGTCCCCCAAAGCTCAAGTCTTCCCTCTGAGATTATGTTACATTTACACTGTATAAATCTTGCATCTGCAGTTGTTTGTATATTGCGTCTCCCATTAGAATGTAAGCTCCTTGAGGACAGGGATGGTGTTTTGTTTTTTTTTAACCTATCTTTGTGTCCTTAGTGCTTAGTACAGTGTCTGGCCCAAAGTCAATGATTCATAAATGACTCATGAAAATGCAGGTATGCATGGAGCACAACACAAATGTCAGCGGCTGAGGTTATTATTAATAATAACATACTGCGGTTGATTGATTTCTGTTTCAACTTTACTGTTAATAACTCATATTTTTATGACATTTTAAGGTTTGTAAAACATTTTCCATTCATTCTCTACATTGATTCTCCCAGCAACCCTGTGATGTAGTTAGTGAAATTAAGATGGTACACATTTTACAAATGAGGGAACTGAGGTCAGAAGGAAAGGCAAAATCGACTAGTCCAAGGTCACATCAGAACTAGGACTTGAACTCAGATCTCTCCTGATTCCAGGGCTAGTGTTTTGCCCACTATGCCCCATTGCTTCTCTATTCAGCATTTTGTGTTTGTTTTAAGATCGTTGCTGGTGACTAATTTTTTACCAAATGTGGTACATTACTGACAATACCAAGAAACACTTTAAGTTCTTTTTGGGACTCTGTCTACACTTTGTACAAAATGACAGCTGCAAAAATGTCAACTTTTTTTTTTTTTGCAGTGGGGAAGGCAGGGCAATTGGGGTTGTGTCTGAAGCCGGATTTGAACTCAGGTCCTCCTGATTCCAGGTCTGGTGCTCTATTCACTGCGCCACCTAGCTGCCCCAAGAACTTCAAATAGTTCTATCCTCTGTGGGTTAAAAAAAAAAAGACCAAATAATTTGTAGGGGGTAGAGAGATATAATTGTACTGAGTGAAGTCTATACTAAAATTTCTAGTAGAGACTAAACCTGTAAGTGCTTTAGGATGAAAAATAAGTGAAAAATTGGAAGTGGACAAGTTTAATTGAGGGCAACTTCTTGGAGCAGGTAAATGTTGAACTGATTTTAAAGGATGTGATTGACATGGATTCATGGTAAGGAAGGAAGGCATTCTAGAAAGAAGTAGAGAAATACAAAAAGGAAAAGACAGAGGGATGTACTCCAACGTCCAAGAGATAAAGATGAAGGGATGTGGTTGAATGACTTATGACCAAAAATATCTTTAATGCAACAGAGACCACCAGTGAGGTCTAGCTTAAGTAATGAGGATAAAAGAGATGTCACCCCAGTTCTCAGAGGAGACCCTGACTCCCCACTCAGGAAATCCATACCAGATCTCGGTTTTATAAATCTTCCTGTATTGCTTAATATTTCCTTGTTTAGGCTGAGTGAGATCTGGGGTCAGTTTCTCCTGAGATTTGGGGTTCTTCAACCTTTGAGTATATAACACTTGGGCACAAGAAAGCTCCCTGCTAACTCCAACCTGTGTTTGTTGTTGATTTCTTCTTAATAAAATCTTGACTTTCTTTCTCTTCCTCTGGAGATTTTTACTTTGTCTCACCTACAAGGCTTCCAGGCTTTGTAAAGAAGTTCCATATCATGATCTTTCCCTATGTTCAAAGTATTGCTTACAAGTGTTAGAAGTCCTCAGGTACTTTTTACTCACCTGCTTGTCTTGTCGAAGAAAAAGCAAAACAAAACTGTACTCTGTACTATGCTTTTGGAGGTCCTCTTTATCTCAGCTTTGATTGGTCTGGTGGGAGTTTTCCCCACATCGAAAGCAGAGAACCTCACCTTTCCCCTCCAAATTACAACCATGGTTAAGACTGAGAGTGTCCCATGTACTTCTACTGTAGTTAAGGAGTTGGCAAAAGTGGAAACTACTACTGTGTCAGGAAATGGCATGATATAAAATGGTGCCAATGATCGTGTCAACGGGGTGGATGCTTGTTCTTGAAGGAAAAGAAACAGCAATGTTCTGTTTCTTCTCAAAGTCTATGACTGTGCCCAGAAGTGAGGCAAATGCCAGCCCCCAAGAGCTAGTGCCTCTTTCCAGAGGCCTACATACCTATTTGAGAAGGTTCTGAGCTTCAAAATATACCCATTTCAATTTAAGTCAACAAGTGTTTGTTAAATGCCTTACTATATGCCACACACTGTGCTTAGAGCTGGGGGCATAAAGAAAGGCAAAAACAGTTCCTGCCCTCCAGGAGCTCCTAATCTAATGGCAGGAGGGAAGCAAAATGCAATCAACTATGGACATACAAGATTTTGTGTGTGTGTGTGTGTGTATACATATACATATATACACATACACATTATATATAAATATATTTATATAT
>JAQQSV010011531.1:0-12982 GCA_028646515.1 Pseudochirops corinnae | reverse complement strand
CTTCCTCCCATTCCATGCTTTGATCCTTTTTGTCCCCAAAAAAGGAATCTAAAATTGGATTGCTGTTTTTACTTTGCTTCCTTTGCCTGCTCATGTTGCCAGTCAATTACTTGACTTTTTAGCTCTGTGAAACTCTGCTTCAAGAGGGGAAAGCTCTGTCCTAAATTGCTGGGGTTTTCACAGCTGGTGGTACTATTAAGAGGCTGCTGCAGCCCCCACCAGCTTTCACTCACTGAAAACACACCTCAGGACCACCACCCAAGACCACGATCCTGATCCAGACCGGTTAAGGCAAGAGCTGCACTGCTTCTGCTGTTTCCTTGCCCTTGGGGCAGTTTGGCAGGACCCTCTCCCCTGAATTTAGCCAAGTTCCACTAACCTTTCACTTAGTCCTTATTTCTTATGGGTTGATAATTCTGGAAATCACCATAGCTGCCAGTGATCCACTCTCCTGAAGGCTCCAGCTGCGGCTTGTCCTGGCCACCGCGGGGCCAAGCTGTGGTTTCAGGTTGGGCTGGTTTCAGCTCCCAGCACTCTGTTATGAGCTCTTCCTGTCCCACCTGCTGAGCTGCCTTCAGTGGGAGATGTGTTTTTCTGTACTTTTGTGAGTTCTGGAGCCCTAAAATTTGTTTAGAGTCATGTTTTATGGGTATTTCAGGTAGCTATGTGGGAGCTGCAGAGTTTTCCTGCTTCTATACCACCACCTTGGCATTCTACAATTCTTGCAAGAAGTGGGTATGCTACCTGCACAGCAACATATATAAAAGGTGAAAGCTGGTGGTTTAAATCCCTAACCAGAAATGCAAAGTCTCTCCCTTGTTTCCTCATTGGCTGAGTACTTTGAGGTACAATGTCCAGGCATACTTACTTCACGTTTCCACCTTTTAATGTTTCCCTCTCCCTCCACATATGTCCACATAAATCGTATGTGCATTAAAAATGAGCTTTAGATCCTCCCAGGGAGGAGAAGGTAATATCCATGAAGCAATTAAGCATGTGTACTTAAAGCCTGGCTGACTTAGTTACCCTCTCTTATCCACAGACCTAGTTGAGACTGTTTTCCCCCTTATTCTAAGAATTAATTTTTGCAAGAAGAGGCTAGTTATCTGAAAAGAAAACCCACTTCCATGTACCTGTGTAGAAAAAAAAATTATATCTCACAACCTGAACAAGGCATTGTTGAACCCAAGGCAAGGCTAGAATGTTACACCTAAACCCCCAACTCCTCCATAGGCTTTGAACTTTCATTATAATACCACATGGCTGGATTTATCACAAAATAAATGTCTACATGCCCAGAAGAGTGATGTTTTCTTCCATTCAAAATAAGTACATTCCTAAAAAGTTAATAATTAAAAGTTTCCTCTATTCTACCCCCTATATATATTGTAACCTATTAACTTTTGTTAATTGTAACCTATTAACTTTTCAGGAATGCACATATTTTAAATATAAGAAGAAACCTTTCTCCTTAGCATACAGAAGATGCAAAGGCAAGAAAATGAAAAGAGGAAGTTGATAAGAGTGAGGGAAAGTGACACAAACAAATTTCAAAAGCTTTATGATTTTGTCTATGCTGCAGGCCAATGTTAACAGAGCTACCAACCGCCTACTAGTTGTATGACTCTGGGCAAACTCTTTAACTCCACTTTGCTTTTTTCTTCATCCATACAATTGAAAAAGGGATGAAGCCAATGACCCCTAAGGTCCCTACTGGTTCTAATCTGTGATGCTATGAGCCCAACCAACAGAAAGCAGCCTCTATCTGAAACCGAAAGAGACTAATGCATTCCATTAGGGGACGGGTAGCCAGGAAGGGGTCTGAGCTAAAGCACCTTGACTGGGGGTTGAGGGGGAGGTAGAGTCTTACACCATCCACTGGGTGCTCTCTGGTAAGGTGTTGCAAAGGTGCTGTGGACCCATGAAGGCAGAACTATAGCTTCGCCACTATAGGCTGACCAAGTGCCGTGTATATTTCTCAAATCCTGCTGATGGAATCCTAATAAAGCTGCCCCCAGTCTCCGTATTCTAACTTCCATATGGGCCTCACTGAACAGCAGGCATGTCCCGATCTAACCATACAAACTGACTTTAACCACACCACAGGCCCCCAGACTCAATACAATCACTGGTCCTAGCTAGCCACTACCCCCACATCCAATTCACATATTTGAAAAGGTATGTTCTTGTACTCAACCACAATCACATCATCCATTTAGCCCAAGACAGGACCACAATACCCAGCTATCCATCTTGACCAGACAGGACTACAGTAGCTAGCCAGTCAGAGAGCAGCAAGACCAGGATGTTTGATCACCAAACCATAGAAGGGACCCCTCCCCATTACCTAATCCCTTAACAAATCCCTGCTGCTTTTAAAATATTCATAATTTCTGTTGTGTAATCAGCATCATTACACTATAAAATTGCCTATCGTGTCTTACTAAATTGCTGCTTCTTCTTGGAACCTAGCCCGCTTCTGAGGGGCATCAATCCTCAATAAATTCTTATACTTGAATTAGACGTGGTCTGACTGAATTCTTTGAGACAGTCCTGCACAACACAACACGAAACCACAACACTTCTTTGAGGTCTGTCTGGAGACAGAGGTCTCCTTCAAGCTTTGATTTCATCTTCCTTCAGATAGACCACTATCCAGAAGGACTTAGAAATAACAATAAGAAAGTCTCCAACAAAGAGAGCTAAAGTCCTTCATGCAATGTTTCTGAAGATGTCCAAGTATACACTAAACAAGATCCAGAGGAGGAGGACAGATTCAAGAAATTAAGATAAAGAGAAATTAGTAACAATAGGGATTGGGATTTGGGTTAGTATTGCTACTGGCAGGATTTGCATGATCATTCTGGAGTCTCCAGGGTCATTTTTATACTAATCTCTATCACTATCTGGCAGTCTGTCTGATTCTTCCCACATGTTCCAGCAGTGAGACCCCAAAATTCTGGTGCTAATCCATGTCACAAGGACATGAAATTTCTGCAAGCACTTGACCTAGAACATAGCTTGTTCTTGCTTTGAGAGAGCTTATAATCATGGTAAGCTCTGAAATATGTATTTATTGTGTTTGCAAAGAAAAATTATAGAGCATGTTAAGTTAGTCACCAGTGTGACTTCTTGTCAGTAAATCAGGTGACCTTGAAAATGATAGAGCAAACAGTGGAAGATTCATCCAGCTCTGTTTTCTTGATTTGGTGATTAGCAAGAACTTTCACTCCAGGGTAAATATTGAGCTGTTGTCCCTGGATAAAATCATAATTTTCTGCCTCTTATATTTTGTCTGTTTGTGTGTGTGTGTGTGTGTGTGTGAGAGAGAGAGAGAGAGAGAGAGAGAGAGAGAGAGAGAGAGAGAGAGAGAAATTCTCCTACAAAGCTGTAGTGACCCTCCTCACTCTTTGTTCTACTCTCCTACCCCAAGACTAATGGGGCCAGAATGTGCCCAGGACCAGGAAGCAGGAGGAATAGAAGGGCAGAAGAGGGAATAAGTAGAGTTCAAAGAAAACCAAAGGTATCTGTATCCAGTAAGCCTTAGCTGCCAAGACAACTAGTGTGTCAAACAGGGCAGAACTGATGCAGAACACAAGTGTATAGCTATTTGAGGAGTTAAGGTCTAAAGGGAAGAAAGAGGCATGGGAGGATACCTTCTCCATGACTAGGCTGTGATCGATCCTGCTCCACTGCTTCACCAGCAATAAATAAACTGGAGTGAGTGACTGGGAACCCACACAGCCCAGTCCATAAGCCTGTTATTCTGGAAGCAGGTAAAAGACAGAATCAAAGCTTCTAGTCAGCAACAAAGTGAACGGAGTAGGAATCAGTGCCGTGGGTCTCTAGGTTCCTCAACTGACTAGATATCAACTATCCAGAGAAGTTTCCACCTGACATTTCTCTTCCTCTAACTCCTATCTCAAAGCATGATCGTTCAACCACTGCCAACACTGCCTCTATTCACTGTCGGCCTGGGGCTGGTGGGGTTTGTAAGCCTGTGGACAGGAGGTTATAGTAGGAATTGATGACTGTCTAATGCTGTCCAGAGACAAAAGAATTTCTGCCTTCTCAGAATTAAACAATCTCTTCAAGTGGATTGGAACCATCCACAGAGCATCTGAGACAGTCTATGAAGACCTGAGGTACAAGCACCCCCTGAGTTCCCCAATGACTAGCCATATAATGCTCCCACTGTGAAGTTTTGTCATACCCTGTTACCATCCCAGTGTGAATACCCAAGGTGATATCTACTTGAACATCCTGAAAGACACGTGGTCAACTCTGTTCAACATCAAGACCATCACACTCTCTAACCAGAGCCTGCTGGGAGAACCCAACATCAACAGTTCATTGAACACACAGGCTGCTGAACTCTGTACAAACCCCACAGCCTTTAAAAAGTACATGCTAGAAAGCTCCATGAAGCAGATGATTAACCAAAAGCCTGGGCTCTGTTTGCCTAGGCTCCCTTCCCTCTATCCTATGTGCATGTATATGTATGTGAGTGTATGTGTGTTTGTGTGTGACTTTTCCATTTCCTCATGACCTATCTTCTCTCTCCTCTCTCTCCTGTATAAGACTATATCATAAAATGTTTTCCTTTAGATATTTTTTTTATTTTTTAACTAAATCTCTAGACCTCATTGTTAATGTATAAATAAATTTCGTTTTAATAAAATGCCTAGGAGGCCATGAATGAAACAATATTGAGGATATATGTGAGGTCTAACATTGCAAAGGTTTGCCAGATCCAGAGAGAAGCAGCTGATGAGGATAACTGAGTCTAAGGACTTGAACTAAGCTACTTTGGGCTATAGTGATAGACTAAGGGCTGCCTGGGTCTGCAAGGACCCCATGGGTTACGTACCTGTAGTTGTTTTGGTGTATTTTATTTTATTCCTTTGGTTTCTATGATAATGAGGTTATAAACAATAAAGTCATGTTAGTGTGCTTAACTCTGATGACATGTTTTTGTGACTGATATCCATTCAAAAGCATTAGGAAGGAAAGAGGGTGAAGCAGGTAAGAGCTGAGCCAAAAAAAGAAGGAAGGAAGGAAGGAAGGAAGGAAGGAAGGAAGGAAGGAAGGAAGGAAGGAAGGAAGGAAGGAAAGACGGAGGGAGGGAGGGAAAGAAAGAAAATTCCAAACTATCAGATAAATTCACACAGTACTGTGACGAGATTAACAAGCACTTCCCTGAGTCCCTCCACCTCTACCTTCTCCCTCCCCCTCCAAAAAAAGGTGGCTATAGAGTTAGGCAGCTCTCACAGAACTAAAGACAGCCTGACATTTGCCTAGAGCACACTGATGTTTAGTGGAATGTTTTTGAGGAGGGTCTGCCAACTGAAAAGCAGATCCCTAGCAGTTTAAAAAACCCTGTAAATTTCATGAAGGCAGAGCCATGTTTAACACATTTCCCAATAGCTAGCAGAATTCTGCACATAGGTACTTCAGATATATTTGTTTTAGTGAATCCTGGTACCTCTGTTCATTAGTACTATATATAGTGTATATCACATTCAAACTGTTGATCCTTGTTTGATAGAGCTCGACTAGTATAAATAAATGTCCTGAAAACTTCTGACTGGGAGTAGGGGGGCAGGAAGGGGAAGTTTCAGCAGAACTGAAACATCTCTTCAACACAATATGAGATCCATAGTAGACACTTAATGCATGTTGACTGACTGTAATATTAAATTGAATTAAATGAAAAACTAATTGGGGCACACTTACTTCTACTTCTACACTTTCTGTTTCTCTCTCACTCTAGTTCTCAGTCAAACTGAATCCTATATGATCCGAGAAAAATTGCCTAATCTCTCTGAGCTTCTGTTTTCTCATTTGTAAAATAAAGGGGTTTAGATTAGATAATCTCTAAGGTCCCTTCCAGCTTTAAGTCTACCATTTTATCAATTAAATAAGACTTGGACGTATCTTTCACTACAAGTGATGTAAGGTTACAGGGAAAGTCTTATAAAGAATTTTTAATTCACTCAAGCAATATAATATTCCCACAACTTCCATAGCAACTACCAGATGGTCAGTAGTTCCTGAATGGGATAATCCAGTCATAACAAATAGACTTCCTTTATTTGTGGATAACTTGAGAGATACAAGAATGTAAGTCATTTTAAAAATGTAATTGTTTAAACAATAGCACACAGATTGCAAATAAATTTATAAATTTCAAAATATTACAATTAATCTGAGAAATTAAAGAAACAAATTTTTTAGTACCAATGAAATATATTTCCACTGATCTTACTGTTATATGAGCTCAAGTTATCTAAATATTTAAAGTTTTGTCTTTCTCAATAACTAAATTAATCAACAAACATTTATTAAGTGCCTACTAGGTGCCAGGCACTATGCTAGATTCTGGGATACAAAAGAACAAACAACAGTTCCTACCCTCTAGGAGCTCCCAACCTAATAGGAAAGATGCTAAGCAAATGAATACATGGAACAGGCTATATACAGGATAAATAGAATATAATTTACAGAGGGAGGACATTAGAATTAAGAGTGGTTGGGAAACGTTTCCTGTAGAAGATGGAATTTTGGTTGGGACATGTATCTTAGAGTCCCTGACTTTCTTTAAATCCCAACTATAAATATACATAAATATATATGTATGTATTTGTGTATACATCTGTATCATATGGCTTGTGCATTTCTATACATATATGTGTGTATGTATGCATGTGTGTATACATATACATTTTATGTATATGAATAATGGGCCTGGAAATCAGGAAATCAAACATGACAAGGAACAATAAGTTCTCATGGGTGAAGGTGAGCAAGGATCTAAAGTTATGGAGCAGATAGAAATCTGGTTCAGAAAACAGAACTAGGAATCAGATCCAAGGCAGATATTATCTGCCCTAAAATACTGTATATTTTCTGCTGGAATCAGTGACTGGATATGGTCTGTAGCTGCCTAGAACCAAAGATAATATACGGAGAAATAGGCATAGTTTATTGGAAAGCATTCCAGCAATAGTTAGCTACTGGAGAGGTGATAGAAGGCCTGGGATTATTCTTTAAGCTAAATACAGATTTAAAAAAAGAAGTTGGATAGGTCTTTCCAGTGGCTGATAACATGGTCCTTTCATATTGCCTATTCTTCCCACACAATGCCCTTCTGTTAGAGCTGTCGTGAGTAATTCTAGCACAAGGGCCAAACACACAAAATATGCCTGCAGCAAGAAAACTCAGACTTCAGGCTGAAGGAAACAAGGGCCAGTGGGTGGAGAGATGAAGATTCCAGTATTACTATCCGCTAGAGGAGGGAACAGGACAGAATCGGTTTCTGTCAGTCCCCCTTACATTTTGACTCCTTGGAAAAAGTCCAGTTGACCTACCCTAGTTATTTCTCTGCCTTCCACTCAATATCATGTTCAGTTTGGAAGTAAATAAGTTGTTTTTATTATGAACGTGACAAGAAATTCTTCAAAGGGTCAGAAACTCTTATGCTGGGGATGGGGAAGAGGGGAGGAGGAGACAAAATTTATGGCAAGAAGAGGGCCAACTGGTAAAATGTGTTGTTGTATTTTAATAGTTCAATGTATTCCCACTTTCAGTGAGTGAGGATTCTCATATTAGAAATGAATGAGGGTAAGGACTGGTTTAGTTTTGGTTTTCAGTTTTTTGGATTTCTTTGCCTTTCTTTGGAGGAGATTGCATAGGGAAGTCACAAGGTCATCTCTGCCCGGCATTGGTATATATAATGGCCTGGAATGATGAGAGAATTGAGGCAAGGAGACCCGAAGAGGCTGTTGCAGTCATCTAGGTGAATGCTGATATGGGCCTGAATAGAGTCATTAATTCCAGTTGGGTTTTGGTGGCATTGTGCTTATAGCTGTGAAGGTGGCAAGAGCGGGTAGAATTTGAGAGGCATGAAAGTAGAAATAGCAAGATTTGGCAAGTGATTGGGTATGTGGAGTGAAAGGGAATGAGGAGCTAAAGATAGTGCTGAAGTTACAAACCAAAAACACTAGAAAGATGATGTTATCTTTGACAGAATTAGGAAATTTAAGAGAAGGGAGAGTTTTGGGGGAAAGATACTGAGTTCGGTTTTAAACAATATCTATGAAGAGGGTCCATAGGATAACAATCCATCCTTAGGCTTCAGTATTGTTATGCTGAGACAATGCTACTAAAAACAATCTCTTTAAAGCATTGGTTCTCAACCTTCCTAATGCCATGACCCTTTAATACAGTTCCTCATGTTATGGTGACCCCAACTATAAAATTATTTTCGTTGCTACTTCATAACTGTGATTTTGCTACTGTTATGAATCTATCTGATCTGCAGGATGTATTTTCATTGTTACAAATTGAACATAACCCACAGGTTGAGAACCACTGCTTTAAAGCACCATCTTTATGCATAAAGAGTATTTACACCAACTCAAAAGCATAGACAGCAGAAGGCAGGGAATAAGTCAATAATAACGGGGTCATTGAGAGAATCTATGGGTCCATCAATTTCAGCTGCTTTTTTTTTTTTAAATTTCAGCTGCTTTTGATGGCATTCTGTTTACTGGGATGCCAGAAGAGGTCTTCAGGTCCGCTGTCTATTCTGAACAAACACATCTTCCTGGGACAGACAGAGACAGACAAGGTGAAATGAGCTGATAGAATTCACTGAATCCTCTTGGGTCAGATGTTTGCAAAAGGGAGAAAAAAGAAAATATTTTCCAACATTCAATTATAAAGTTAAAATCCATAGAGAGTTTAATATCGCTAGGATTGCTGTAATCTGAAAGCTAATTCTCTCTTCTTTCCAACTTGTACTCTGGCATCCCCACTAGTCATTGGATATTTAGCTGAAGTGTGATACAGACATCTATCCATTGCCAATTGTTTATTTTCAACTTGGCATTTCACTTCTCACAATGCCTAAGAGATAAGATACCAAGTATCTGTCAAGACTACACAAAAAGGACTCTCTCAAAGTTTGTAGGGCAGCAGGAAGATAGAATACCTGGAAGTGACCAGCTGAAATTTGTGTAATAGGAGGAAAAAAGTATTGGGAACAAAATAGATACACATCGATAGGGGAATGAATTAAAAAAAATGAATGTTTTGGGGCTAGGTGGCACAGTGAATAGAACACAGACCCTGGAGTCAGGAGGACCTGAGTTCAAATCCAGCCTCAGACACTTAACACAAAAACTAGCCATGTGACCTTGGGCAAGTCACTTAACCCCAATTGCCCTCCAAAAAGCAAAAATTAAAAATTAAAAAAATTAAAAAACTAAATGTTTAAAAAAATGGATGTTTTTGGATGGTATCATGACATATAGAATAATAAATACAAGGAATTATGAGAAATATGTCACAACTTGAGGGAACTGATGCAGAGAGAAGAAAGCATAATCAGAGCAATGTACACAATGGCTACAATGTTATAATGAAGGGCTGCATTAAAAGATGGCAGAACAATGATCAGTATTGATTCCAGTTGACTGATGCTGGAACATACCTTCTTGGTAGAGAGATAGTCTGTGGGTGTGGAATATACATAAACACCTACATATATATACACGTATGTGTATGTACACATGTATTATATGTATGTGGTACTGATAGAATATATATACACATATATACACGCAAATGGTTATGCATGTGCGTGTGTGTGTGTGTGTGTGTGTGTGTGTGTGCACCCTCTTTGCCGCAGTCAGTCTCTCGGGGAGGACAATTTACTAAAGAGTGATTATAGTTGTGTGTGTGTGTTTGTGTGTGTGTTGTTTTCTAACTAAACAAGGAAGCATAAAAGAAAAAGAAAATATTAATTGGGAGTGCCTAAAATAGATACAAAGCAGATAAAGTATAAACTTGAAGAAAATCACTTTATTACAATCCAGAATGAAATAGTTTAACTTTAGTATCACACACATAAAACCTTGAGCTTATGAACCTAATTATGTGGGGAAAGATGGAGCCTTTAATATAGTTAAGGTCATAGTTCTATCCCCTATATGGGCTAATTATCTCCAAAAGAGAAAAGCTCTGTTCCTGTCTTGTAGATTCTAGGGTCCTTGAGGGCAGGGACTGTGTTATTTCTCATCCTTGTATAACCAGCATCTAGC
The DNA here is from genome assembly GCA_028646515.1 of Pseudochirops corinnae. Classification (NCBI taxonomy): domain Eukaryota; kingdom Metazoa; phylum Chordata; class Mammalia; order Diprotodontia; family Pseudocheiridae; genus Pseudochirops; species Pseudochirops corinnae. The sequence continues at coordinate 2,876 of JAQQSV010011531.1, read as the reverse complement.
ATAGTACCTTATGAAACAGTATTTAATAACTGGTCAATGAGCAAATGAATGATTAAGATATACTTTACCTCAATCAATCACCTTAAATCACATGGCCCACAAGTCACAAGGGAAATGTGGCATAAACCCTGCAGGCAGAGCTGTGAAATCCATCTGCCACACCTGGAAAATTAATTCTAAGCTCATTTCTTGCTGAGTAGCAACCTCCTCACCTAGCGATGACAGAACATAAATATAAACAAAATAACAATTACCTTTCTAGTGAGAGGGTCTTTGTCAGAGGAAGAAGAGGTTCTATGCCAGTAGCAAAAACTAATATCATATCAAAACAGCTGTACAAAGAAACCAAAAATTAGGTCTCGAAGGTGGATGTGAGATGAACTGAAATAGCTGTAATTCACCAGCCTTATGCATCACCTTATTTGAGATAAAAGAAAGTTTCCAATTGTTCAAGTGAAGAATAGTACAATATTATATTCCAAAATTATGTAATATAGTATAATAATTTTTCTTTGACTGTGGAAGATTCCTTCTAATTATAACCCTTTCTGTAATCATAGCACTGTAGAAATTATATTGGATGACTGAGAAGGTCTGTTTATGAGATTGTCTAATTCAAATACTTGAATTAAAATTTTCAGAATAATTTTTTTTTCCTCTGGGCAGATGATTCTCATGATGGTATTCTGTAATTCCACAGGGGTTTAAGTTAAGGCTTAGTCTCATCTCTGTTCCCCTTCCTATTTTTTTCCCCAATAATAGAGAGTCTGAAAACTGAAAAGGATCTCATAAGTGCTTATTAAAATAAAGCAATTGATTACTGTCTCCTTTTATGACCTAATTCCTCTGTTTTCCCACCCCTTTCTTCCATACACACACACACACACACACACACACACACACACACACACACACACGAACATCCCTTGGTAACTCATATAGGTTCTCAGAGACTTTCAGTACTGTCTATATAGCCCATTGAGGCTAATCATAGGTTAGTAAGCCAATTTTAGGAATCATGGACCTTAATGAAACTTTTATGGGACTTTCATAAATGCTGTGTTTTTGGTATAGTTTAAGGCCTAACCAAGCTTCCTATTGGCAAATAGCTCATTTAAAAGATGCCTCCTTTAAAATTACAGAGTATTCTAGGGAGTGCTCTTAAGAGAGCTGCCCTTTATAAAGGAAACAAATGAAGACATCTTGATGAGAATAGAATGAGAAAGTGTAGATAAAGGCAGATGAAGAATATAACAAATCTCTACCTACATCCAGCATTTGACAGAAATGTCGACAGCATGGCCATAATTCATTTTCCTTTGCCAGTTACCAAAGATTTCCTTTTTAATGCTCAGGAACAAAACAATTAATTGCAATTTTCTTGCCTATCTTATTTTTCATAGTTACCTCTTTGGTATGAATATAGGAAATTATATGAATCTTTAAATGTTTGATACAAATCCTTATTTATTATGAAATGAAAATGAATAGTTAGAGCATTTTTCCTCTACATGAAAAAGTGACAGTAAACATAATTTAGATTCTACATGTGTGGCAAATTAAAGTCGTTAGTGAAGCCAGCACCTACAGCCCATCTCAGTAACCAAACATGCATATCACCGCAAATTAATTCAAATTTATAAATATTTATCAAGCATGTAGTATGTAGTGGATGTTGTGCTCAAGTCTTTGAATACAAAGACAAAGGTGAAATAATCCCTGCCTTTAAGGATTTCTTATTCAACCAAGAGTCATAGGAGTTAGGGCTACATCACATACACATCTATGTGGAAATAAAATATGTACTAAGTTCTCAGTTCCCTTCAAAGTCCTGATAACTAGGGTGATCAGGAAAGATTCTTAAAGGAGGTGACACCTAAGTTGTACTTTGAAGGAAGCTAGGAGTTCTAAATGGTGGTCTTAAGGAGGAGAGTACATGCCAGACACAGGGGACCATCTGTACAAGGAGACAAAGGCAAGAAGTGAGATGTTGAGAAAACACATATTTCTCATGGTCTTAGGAACTGAGACACTGCTCCTCTATCCATCTCCAGGTGGGTCCACCCACATGCAGATACACCCACATATGAGTATTAAAGGGTCGCGGCCTTAGGAAGGTTGCCAACCACTGAGTTAGACTATCATGGAGAGTGTGGGAAGATTAATTGGAATATGAAATAAGACAAAAAGTATAAGAGGGTCATATTGTGAAAGGCTTTCAATGCTAAACTGAGCATTTTCCATTTTAGCCTGGAGGAACCACTAAAAAATTTTGAGTAGGAAGATTAATTTGGCAGCAGCTATGAGGAGGATTGATTGGAAAAAGAGAAAACCTGGAAACAGGAGAACAATTAGAAGGCTATTGTCACAGTCCAGGTGAAAGGTGATGACAATGGGAACTATGTTAGAGGCTAAGGGGAAAAAAAAGTGACAGGTAAGATGCTGCAGAAATAGAATTGTCAAGATACTTTGCAAATGACTGGATGAGAAAGGAAAGGGGAGTCAAGCATGACTTCAAAGTTACAAATCTGGGTGAGTGCCTTCAATAGAAACAGGAAGGTTTGGAAAGGGGAGAAACATAGTAAAGTTTGTGCTGGATATGCTGAATTTGAAACACCTGTATCATACTCAAGGGAAGATATCCAGGAGGTCATTGGTAATGTGGACCTGGAGTTCAGGGGAGAGATCAAAACTGGATCCATTGATTTCAGGATCATCTATAGAGATGATTGATGATTGAGTCCTTTGAAGATGATGAAGGCATCAAATGCAAGAGTGTAGTGAGAGAAGAGGAGATGACCCAGAAAGGAGCCTTGGGTCATGTTGGCACTTAATGGATGAGAGGACATTAATTAACAAAGGAATATGAGAAAGAA